>JAVIAB010000026.1:13123641-13218641 GCA_032433765.1 Megaustenia siamemsis | reverse complement strand
ATTGAAGAGACAGCCCCAGTAATGGTGACTCATGTTTAGGCTGATGTATGGCAATGGCCGGCGATAGAAAGAGTTTAATTTCTTTCAAAGAAAGCCTTCCTTCTGGCTACAAGGTGAGACATGAACGTCATTGTCAGTTGCGATAACTGAACAACGCCGAAGTCGGGACACTGACATCAACGATCGTCAGCCGTGATTTCTTTCTCTTTTATTTCACCTTGACCCACAGCTTCTTTAATCATCATCATCATGTGCCATATCGGTTGGCGAAGGCGATCATGTCCTTCCCCAATCTTCTATCTACAGTGCATCGTATCAGTTCTGTTGTTGACTGTTTTCCATGCCATGACACCAAGCTATCCAGTATTTTCTCTTTTTGTCGCCCGCGATCTCTCTTTCCTTTTATTTTGCCAGATGTAACCAAGTATTCCAACTTTCCTCTTCTCATGATGTGCCTGAAAAATGTTGATTGCTTCTTTCTGATGTTTTTTAAGAGCTCCCTTTTTGTGTTGGCCTCTTTGAGAACTTCCTCGTTGAGAGTGTTAGCTGTCCAGGGAATTTTCAACATTCTTCTGAGAAATCCCATCTCTGTGGCCTCTAATCGTCTTTTTATTTGTTTGTCTACTGTCCATGATTCGCTTCCATAGGTCAGAATTGGTTCTATATAGCACCGATAAACTCTCTTTCTCATTTTTATTGACATAGATTTGTTGCATAAGATATTTTTCATTTTCTGAAATGCTATTTTGGCCTGAGCTATTCTGCTTTTTTATTTCTGTGGGGCTTCTTTCATGATGATTAAAAAAAAAAAAAGTGGCATGGTAATAGCTTTACGTAGGTGATACACAAAACAAAAGTGGAACGATGTTTCGGCCAAGTAGGCCTTCAGCTGGAACAATAAACAACAACACAAAAATTAGATAAGGATGTCCTCTTTAATGTTCTTTTCTTTCCGCTCGCCAGCTTTTACCTCTGACAAAGTCCCTAGAGGCTAAGAACTGAACTTTGCGTGTTAATCCATTTTTCCCTGGCAGCCGTGTGCACAGGGGTCCCTCGCCGCACAGGCAGATAACTCCGACTTCGGAGGTTCTCATATTTTTTCCGTCGATGAGTAATCAACGCTTCAAGCCGGGCCTCGCTGCTGAGACCAGGGGGTGGTTGCCGCAGAGAGGTTGCAGCGCAGCTAGTCAACCTGTCCTTCCTCTTTCATTTCCCCGTACTCCCGCATGTCCACGGTCACAGACAACGGTGACCCTATGTATTTTTGACTTCTGCAATGACTCTAATTTTTTCTTGCGCACATAGTCAACTCTATGTTTTGCCTGTCTCTACATATTACTATTTCCGGTATATGGTGGATAGGCGGCTGGAACAATTGAAGGCTATGCATGAAAAGTGTTCCTTGTTGCAGTTTCCTCATATTCCAAGTCCGGCTTGTTGCAGGAGCTACTGAGTTAAGTGCTCTGTGCACACCGTGAGCTGTGTGTCTCATCCGTTATGATCATGCTTCGATATCCCGCTTGTTTACGATGAATGATGATATCGTATGACAGGGAAGAGTTGGCTGTGTTCACTTTCTGCACGGTTCCGCCTTATGTCTTTTGGCGTGTGCTGAGACTGTTTCCATGGGGACTACAGTTATCTTTCTTTGTTTGGGAGATGAGATTCTGATGATTCCACTGGCACGGGCGGTTGAGCAATTATGGATTTTAATTCGTTTGCAGTGATACCGGGGCCTTCCATAACCAAATAATAAATAACATGTGGCTGTCTCGGTTAACGTTTATTTCCTGTCTTCTTTCTGCCTTTTCCCTTCCATTTTTAAAGATGTTTTGCCGTCCATATTGTAACTACTTTTGTAGTGGTTCACATTAATATGTTATATCAGGACAGTTAGAACCGATACATCCGACTTCAGGATGACATTCCTGTGTACGGAGTTGTCTTCCCTCTCTGTTGGTTTTGCCAGGTTGACCAGACTGTTGCCAGGACCAATGGAAGAGTGCCCTAATTGAGGGTCAATTAATTATTCATAATTGTAAGGATAATGCCCTTTAGCGAGCACATTTGAAATGAGAGGGGATCTAGATGATGTTAGTGGACAGGAGAGAAGAGCGGAGTTAGTTGACATGAGTACAGAGTGGAGTTAGTGGACATGAGTACAGAGTGGAGTTAGTGGACATGAGTACAGAGTGGAGTTAGTGGACATGAGTACAGAGTGGAGTTAGTGGACATGAGTACAGAGTGGAGTTAGTGGACATGGGTACAGAGTGGAGTTAGTGGACATGAGTACAGAGTGGAGTTAGTGGACATGGGTACAGAGTGGAGTTAGTGGACATGAGTACAGAGTGGAGTTAGTGGACATGGGTACAGAGTGGAGTTAGTGGACATGAGTACAGAGTGGAGTTAGTGGACATGAGTACAGAGTGGAGTTAGTGGACATGAGTACAGAGTGGAGTTAGTGGACATGGGTACAGAGTGGAGTTAGTGGACATGGGTACAGAGTGGAGTTAGTGGACATGAGTACAGAGTGGAGTTAGTGGACATGGGTACAGAGTGGAGTTAGTGGACATGAGTACAGAGTGGAGTTAGTGGACATGGGTACAGAGTGGAGTTAGTGGACATGAGTACAGAGTGGAGTTAGTGGACATGGGTACAGAGTGGAGTTAGTGGACATGAGTACAGAGTGGAGTTAGTGGACATGGGTACAGAGTGGAGTTAGTGGACATGAGTACAGAGTGGAGTTAGTGGACATGAGTACAGAGTGGAGTTAGTGGACATAGGTACAGAGTGGAGTTAGTGGACATAGGTAGAGAGTGGATTTAGTGGACATTGGTACGGAGTGGAGTTAGTGGCCATGAGTACAGAGTGGAGTTAGTGGACATGGGTACAGAGTGGAGTTAGTGGGCATGAGTACAGAGTGGAGTTAGTGGACATGGGTACAGAGTGGAGTTAGTGGACATGAGTACAGAGTGGAGTTAGTGGACATGGGTACAGAGTGGAGTTAGTGGACATGAGTACAGAGTGGAGTTAGTGGACATGAGTACAGAGTGGAGTTAGTGGACATAGGTACAGAGTGGAGTTAGTGGACATAGGTACAGAGTGGAGTTAGTGGACATAGGTAGAGAGTGGAGTTAGTGGACATTGGTACAGAGTGGAGTTAGTGGACATAGGTAGAGAGTGGAGTTAGTGGACATGAGTACAGAGTGGAGTTAGTGGACATGGGTACAGAGTGGAGTTAGTGGACATGAGTACAGAGTGGAGTTAGTGGACATGGGTACAGAGTGGAGTTAGTGGACATAGGTACAGAGTGGAGTTAGTGGACATAGGTAGAGAGTGGAGTTAGTGGACATAGGTAGAGAGTGGAGTTAGTGGACATTGGTACAGAGTGGAGTTATTGGACATAGGTAGAGAGTGGAGTTAGTGGACATGAGTACAGCGTGGAGTTAGTGGACATGAGTACAGAGTGGAGTTAATGGACATGGGTACAGAGGGGAGTTTGTGGACATAGGTAGAGAATGGAGTTAGTGGACATTGGTACAGAGTGGAGTTAGTGGACATGGGTAGAGAGTGGAGTTAGTGGACATAGGTACAGAGTGGAGTTAGTGGATATGAGTACAGAGTTGAGTTTGTGGACATGAGTACAGAGTGGACTTAGTGGGCATGAGTACAGAGCGGAGTTAGTGGACATGAGTACAGAGTGGAGTTAGTGGACATGAGTACAAAGTGGAGTTAGTGGACATAGGTAGAGAGTGGAGTTAGTGGACATAGGTAGAGATTGGAGTTAGTGGACATAGATAGAGAGTGGAGTTAGTGGACATAGGCAGAGAGTGGAGTTAGTGGACATGAGTACAGAGTGGAGTTAGTGGATATGGGTACAGATTGGAGTTAGTGGACATAGGTAGAGAGTGGAGTTAGTGGACATAGGTAGAGAGTGGAGTTAGTGGACATGAGTACAGAGTGGAGTTAGTGGACATGGGCACAGAGTGGAGCTAGTGGACATGAGTACAGAGTGGAGCTAGTGGACATGAGTACAGAGTTGAGCTAGTGGACATGAGTACAGAGTGGAGCTAGTGGACATGAGTACAGAGTGGAGCTAGTGGACATGAGTACAGAGTGGAGCTAGTGGACATGAGTACAGAGTGGAGCTAGTGGACATGAGTACAGAGTGGAGCTAGTGGACATGAGTACAGAGTGGAGTTAGTGTAAGAAGTGTTTATTTTGTGAGGAAAGTTGTGAACAAAGTTGTGAACAAAGTTGTGAACAAAGTTGTGAACAATCAGTGAAACTTGCAGAAACGATATAGATGACATTCTTGTTTTGGAGTTAAAATAATCAACGTTAATTTTTTTTAAGGGGATGGGAGGGTAATGAATGGGGGGGTAAGGTAGGGAGGGTATGGGAGGGGAGGGACTTCGAAGAAGATGGAAAGAGAAGAATTGTTAGAGATAAGACATCTGTGTGGTTCACAAAGTAATAATAGAACGTACTTGTCTACGTAGCGTTTTAACCAACACAATTAAATGAAGATAATTCATCGGTGATGTATAGAGCCTATTATGACTTATGTAAGCGAATCATGGAAAGTAACCAAACAAATGAAAAGACGATTAGAGGCACATAGATGGGATTTCTCAGAAGAATGTTGAAAGTTCCCTGGACAACTAAAAAGACCAATGAGAAAGTTCTCAAAGAGGCCAACACAAAAAGGGAGTTCTTAAAAAACATCAGAAAGAAACAATCAACATTTTTTCGGGCCCATCATGAGAAGAGGAAAGTTGGAATACTTGGTTACAACTGGCAAAATAAACGGAAAGAGAGATCGCGGTCGAAAAAAAATTGAAAATACTAGATAGCTTGGTACCATGGCACGGAAAACAACTGAAGTGATACGATGCTTGGTAGATAGAATATCGTGGAAGGACATGATCGCCTACGCCAACCGGTATGGCACATGATGATAATGATGAAATGAATGTAACTGACCGTGTATATAGCCCAACACGATACGGAGTGCAACTTTCAGCGCTTGGCCCTTGTTTGTTTGTGGATGAGATTAGTGACGATGATGAACTAGTGGCATCGTTCGCCCTTTAAAAAAAAATTAAATCTGGCTCGTGTTTTTGTTAAAGTTATCTATGTATTGAGAAAGGCCCGCTGGTAGCAAATAAAACAGAAAAATAACCAACTGACGTTATTAACTATATAAGCTATTGACGAGTGACGTTACATCCGTCCCTGCTCGCAAAGATAAAAACGGCTCGCTAGTTGGAGATTTTCCGCGAATTTCCTGTTAATCCCGCAGGCCTTTGATACACTATAGATGACAGTGGCGGACAGTGAGTTTGAAACTTGAGGAGACCAGACATGAGACCGAACTTCTTGGTTGACCTTTAACCTGATCGTTTGTGACATAAATATTTACTGCTATTAGCGCTATGTAGTTCCTTCAATTATTGCCATACATTAAACATAATTGTATCATAATATCTTAGTTATTTGTATTATAAGTTAAGACAAAGCATGGTTTTGCTGTTAATTAAATTCTCATAAAAGTTCTTAAAAAGCAGGGAAATATTTTTTGAAATGGCCTACCTAGTTTTGATTCACATTTCAATGTCGATAGATACCGTTGTACGGTTGTAGTAGGTTTGACCTCCATAGACATTGAAGTCTATTAGTAACGGCTTGAGTTATTTGAACTATATCACGGCTATACTAGGGAATACGGTGGCTGGTTGTACACAGACCTTTAACTCATTGAGCTGCAATGTGATTGTGATATCTATTCTTCTTCTACCTTTTAGCTCCCAGTGGAGCATAGGTCTTCAACAAACACTTTCAGCTCCCAGTGGAGCATAGGTCTTCAACAAACACTTTCCAAGTCGTTCTGCTTTTTGCCATTCTTTGAAGATCATCCCATGTCTTCCCCATCATCTTCATCTCTGCTTCTATCTGTCTTCTCCAAGAATTCCATGGTCTTCTTCTTTGTCTTTTCCCCTGGGGATTTCAAAAAAGGGCCTGTTGTGTAATACTCTCAGTTGGCTTCCGTAGTGTGTGTCTATCCAGCACCATCGTCTTCGCTGTATCTCTTTATCCACTGGTATTTGACTGGTACATTTCCATAATTCTATGTTAGTGATTTTGTCCTGCCATTTCCATCCTTTTATTCTGCGTAAGCCTCCATCAATGAACGTCTGTATCTTCGTGATTGTCAATTTTGTTGTTCTCCATGTTTCACAGCCATATAATAGGACCACCTTAACATTTGAGTTGACAATTTTTACTTTATCTATTCTGATTAAATATTAAAGTGGTTCGGGCCTCCGTTGCTTCGTCTGAATATCCACCTCTGATAGATGGCTATGGTTTTAGTGTTGAGAATAAGGACGACGTGTCCATAAAAAGTGCTGCGTTGTGTGCATGTTTTGTGTTTATATTTGATTGTTGATGCTGGTGATGGCATCGTTGTGGTAGCAGGTAGGCATGAGTGGTTGATGCTGATGATGGCATCGTTGTGGTAGCAGGTAGGCATGAGTGGTTGATGCTGATGATGGCATCGTTGTGGTAGCAGGTAGGCATGAGTGGTTGATGCTGGTGATGGCATCGTTGTGGTAGCAGGTAGGCATGAGTGGTTGATGCTGGTGATGGCATCGTTGTGGTAGCAGGTAGGCATGAGTGGTTGATGCTGGTGATGGCATCGTTGTGGTAGCAGGTAGGCATGAGTGGTTGATGCTGGTGATGGCATCGTTGTGGTAGCAGGTAGGCATGAGTGGTTGATGCTGGTGATGGCATCGTTGTGGTAGCAGGTAGGTATGAGTGGTTGATGCTGGTGATGGCATCGTTGTGGTAGCAGGTAGGTATGAGTGGTTGATGCTGGTGATGGCATCGTTGTGGTAGCAGGTAGGTATGAGTGGTTGATGCTGGTGATGGCATCGTTGTTAATGGAATGTTAGAGCACAGACGAGAAGGTGTTAGCAGAGGGGTGGGGACAAAAGACATCAACTTGTTGTGTGGCTGGTACCGGGTGATTTGGGGGGGGGGGTCTAAAGAGAGACATAACGGGTGAAAATGGTGGTGATTGGGGATGATGATGACGGTGGTGACTATTATGGTGGGGATGTTGCGGTGATGGTTGGATGATGGATGAGTGATGGTTGGATGATATTTGGGTGATGGTTGGGTGATGAATGAGTGATGGTTGGATGATATTTGGGTGATGGATGAGTGATGGTTGGATGATATTTGAGTGATGGATGGCTGATGGATGAGTGATGGTTGGATGATATTTGGGTGATGTACGAGTGATGGTTGGATGATATTTGGGTGATGGTTGGGTGATGGATGAGTGATGGTTGGATGATATTTGGATGATGGTTGGGTGATGGATGACTGATGGTTGGATGATATTTGGGTGATGGATGAGTGATGGTAAAAACGATGCAGGAAAACACAAATGAACTATCATCAATAGCCAGCAAAATTGGGCTTGAGGTCAATCATGAAAAGACTAAAGTCATGAAAAGTTTAATTCCAACAAGTGACAAAATATACATGGAAAACAAACCAGTAGAAGAGATCGATCACTTCATCTATCTTGGAAGTCACATTGATCGAGAAGGGGATACGAGCAAAGAAATTAGAATCAGACTGGCTAAAGCAGCAATGTCTTTCAGAAGCCTTGAAAAGTTGTGGAAATCAAAACTCATTAGCACAAACACAAAACTTAGGCTATTCAAATCAAATGTACTATCAACCCTTACGTATGCGTGTGAAAGCTGGAAAACAACAAGAGATATAGAAACAAAGTTGAACGCATTCGAAAATAAATGTCTAAGGAAAATACTTGGTATAGAATGGAACGAATTCAAAACAAACGAGGAAATTAGAGAAATCGCCAATCAACCACTAATATCTTCAGTAATAAAGAAAAGACGATGGTCATACGTTGGACATGTGATGAGAAGAGATAATAATCGAATAGCAAAGCAAGCCCTCATATGGGAAACAACAGGTAAAAGAAAAAGAGGAAGACCCAGGGAGACACTGAGAAGAACATTGATGAGAGAGGCAAGAGCAGCAGGAATCGGCTCCCTCAATGAGATAGAACTGCTTGCACAGAACAGAGACAGATGGCGAGATTTGATAAAATATCTTTAAAAGAAAACTGCTAGAACAAAAATTCATATAGGAGAAGGTGTATCTTGGTCTACGCCCTATGGGCCGGTTACGGCTCGAAAGGTCAATAGATAGATGAGTGATGGTTGGGTGATGGTTGGGTGATGGATGAGTGATGGTTGGATGATATTTGGGTGATAGTTGGGTGTTGGGATGAGTGATGGTTGGATGATGTTTGGGTTATGGATGAGTGATAGATGATGGATGAGTGATAGATGATGGATGAATGATAGTTGGGTGGTGGTTATGTGATGGATGAGGTATGGCTGGATGATGTTTGGGTAATGGTTAGGCGATAGTTGGGTGATGGATGAGTGATGGTTGGATGATGTTTGGGTGATGGTTGGGTGATTGTTGAGTGTGTTTGGGTGAATCTTGAGTGATGTTTGGTTGTGTTGGGTGATGGTTGGGGGATGATTATGATGATGGTGGTATGAATGTGGGGGTGATTTGTGGTTATTATACTGATTGTGGTTGTCTTGATGGTGGTGATGATGTTGGTGTTTGTGGTGGTGAAAGTGGTCATGATGACGATGGAGGTGATGATGTTGGTGTTTGTGGTGGTGAAAGTGGTCATGATGACGATGGAGGTGATGATGTTGATGTGCGTGGTGGTAAAAGTGGTCATGATGACGATGGAGGTGATGATGTTGGTGTTCGTGGTGGTGAAAGTTGTCATGATGACGATGGAGGTGATGATGTTGGTGTTCGTGGTGGTGAAAGTGGTCATGATGACGATGGTGCTGATGATGTTGGTGTTCGTGGTGGTGAAAGTTGTTATGATGACGATAGTGGTGATGATGTTGGTGTTCGTGGTGGTGAAAGTGGTCATGATGACGATGGTGCTGATGATGTTGGTGTTCGTGGTGGTGAAAGTAGTTATGATGACGATGGAGGTGATGATGTTGGTGTTCGTGGTGGTGAAAGTGGTTATGATGACGATGGTGGTGATGATGTTGATGTTCGTGGTGGTGAAAGTGGTTATGATGACGATAGTGCTGATGATGTTGGTGTTCGTGGTGGTGAAAGTGGTCATGATGACGATAGTGGTGATGATGTTGGTGTTCGTGGTGGTGAAAGTGGTCATGATGACGATAGTGGTGATGATGTTGATGTTCGTGGTGGTGAAAGTGGTCATGATGACGATGGTGGTGATGATGTTGGTGTTCGTGGTGGTGAAAGTGGTCATGATGACGATGGTGCTGATGATGTTAGTGTTCGTGGTGGTGAAAGTGGTCATGATGACGATGGTGCTGATGATGTTGGTGTTCGTGGTGGTGAAAGTGGTCATGATGACGATGGAGGTGATAATGTCGGTGTTCGTGGTGGTGAAAGTGGTCATGATGACGATGGAGGTGATGATGTTGATGTTCGTGGTGGTGAAAGTGGTCATGATGACGATGGAGGTGATGATGTTGGTGTTCGTGGTGGTGAAAGTGGTCATGATGACGATGGAGGTGATGATGTTGGTGTTCGTGGTGGTGAAAGTGGTCATGATGACGATGGTGCTGATGATGTTGGTGTTCGTGGTGGTGAAAGTGGTCATGATGACAATGGAGGTGATGATGTTGGTGTTCGTGGTGGTGAAAGTGGTCATGATGACGATGGAGGTGATAATGTTGGTGTTCGTGGTGGTGAAAGTGGTCATGATGAAGATGGAGGTGATGATGTTGATGTTCGTGGTGGTGAAAGTTGTCATGATGACGATGGAGGTGATGATGTTGTTCGTGGTGGTGAAAGTGATCATGATGACGATGGTGGTGATGATGTTGGTGTTCGTGGTGATGAAAGTGGTCATGATGACGATGGAGGTGATGATGTTGGTGTTCGTGGTGATGAAAGTGGTCATGTTGACGATGGTGGTGATGAAGATGATGAAACCATATGGTGGTGATAATAAAGATTGTTGTGAGAGTGAAGATGACTTGCACGGGACACTAGAATGACAAAACGTGACCTTGGAATGGAAGTAACGGGACGCTGAAATGACAAAAACGTGACACCGAAATGACAAAAACGTGACACCGAAATGACAAAAACGTGACACCGAAATGACAAAAACGTGACACCGAAATGACAAAAACGTGACACCGGAATAACAAAAACGTGATACCGAAATGACAAAAACGTGACACCGGAATGACAAAAACGTGACGCTGTGATGTAAAAACTTGATATGGAGTTGATAAAACGTGACACTGGCAGGAAACGTTGAGGCACTGTCTGAAAAATATTCCTTCTTGCAGTTTCCTCATATTCCAAGTCCGGCTTGCTGTCGGAGCTACTGAGTTTAGTGCTCATTGCACACCGTTAGCTGTGTTTTTCATCCGGATAGTGTTTCTATATTCAGATTGCTTACGATGAATGATGATATCGTATGACGAAGGGCAGTTCAGCAGCTCTCACTTTCGGTGCTGTTACGCCTTATGTCTTATGACGTGTTCTGTGTATGCTATGATGGGGACTGCAGCTGCTTTTCTTTGTTTGGATATTCGATGAGATATTTCCTAGCTCAAGAGAATGGGTTAGCAGAAGGTCAACAACAGAAATGATAAATAACAGTCGAGATAGAAAGTTGTGGACAGAAATGATCACCTACGCCAGCAGGCATGGTACTTGATGATGATGATGATGATTTCCAAAGGGTCCTAGGATGGCTCTGTTCTCGTGTTGATAATGACAATAAACACCGGATAATGACGTGTTTTCTGGTAATTGCCAAGAAAAACACAATATTGATGACGCATTAATTGTTAATTATCGAGAAACCATGCATTAGCTATTTGTTTTAATGATTAATAAATATTTTTTATATATATCAGGACATACTATAACCAGTGATGGAAAATGTAGAACTGAAAAAAACTAAAGAATAGGAATGGCAAAAAGTAATTTTAATGCCATGAAAAATATACTATCATCAAAACAAATAACACCAAGGCTAAAACTAAGAATAGCAAAATGTTATATCTTCTCAACATTCATGTATGGTGTAGAAACATGGACATTAGACAAGAAAACAGAACAGAAAATTTAAGCCTTTGAAATGTGGATTTATAGAAGAATTGGTAGAATTGGATGGAAAGAAAAGAAAACAAACGATGAAGTTTTAAAAGAACTAAAAATGAAAAGAGAACTACTAAACACAATTCAAACAAGACAAATGAGATTTTTGGGCCATGTTAAAAGACACAACAGCCTACTGAAAGTACTTCTGGAGGGAAAAATACAAGGTAAAAGAGGCAGAGGCAGACCAAGACTAACATGGACGAGTAACATCAAAAGATGGACAAATCAACCTATGACAACCTGCACCATCAAAGCAAGAGACAGAGCAGAATGGCGCTTCATGGTAGTCAACCTTCGTTGCGGAGATGGCACTTGATGATGATGATGACAAGAATTGCAAACTGGTAGAATAAAAATTTAGATAAGAGAAGGAGTATCTTGGTCTACGCCCTATGGGCCGGCTACGGCTCGAAAGGTCAATAGATAGATATATAATATATATATTTGTATATGGTCCTTTTAGTCTTGTCAGACGGTCTAGTGGAGGCTATTGTGTATTTTTTTTTAGGTTTTGTTTAACCTTGTTAAGGTAAAACGGGCAGAGGCAGACCAAGACTAACATGGACGAGTAACATCAAAAGATGGTCAAGACAGATTATATGACAACCTGCACAGTCAAAGCAAGAGACAGAGCAGAATGGCGCTCCTTGGTGGCCAACCTTCGATGCGAAGACGGCACTCGATGATGATGATGAATAAATAAGATAGTTGAAATGTGTGTCTTATGACGTGAAGATATGACTATGAAGATAGTTGAAACGTGTGTCCTATGACGTGAAGATATGACTATGAAGATAGTTGAAACGTGTGTCCTATGACGTGAAGATATGACTATGAAGATAGTTGAAACGTGTGTCCTATGACGTGAAGATATGACTATGAAGATAGTTGAAACGTGTGTCCTATGACGTGAAGATATGACTATGAAGATAGTTGAAACGTGTGTCCTATGACGTGAAGATATGACTATGAAGATAGTTGAAACGTGTGTCCTATGACGTGAAGATATGACTATGAAGATAGTTGAAACGTGTGTCCTATGACGTGAAGATATGACTATGAAGATAGTTGAAACGTGTGTCCTATGACGTGAAGATATGACTATGAAGATAGTTGAAAAGTCTCTTGTTTGAACGTAAAAAAATACCAACCAAATTTCTTCAAAGTTCCTGCCAGTTGTGTACAATCTGTCAGCCTACATCAGCGGGGAACCTAACCCTTGCCCACAGCAGCCCTTCACTTCGCTACGCCACTGACTTGACATATTTAAAAGAAGCCAAAAATATGCCCCCGCTCTAATGAATTGAGCCAATTAGCCATCCTTGTTGAGCAAACTTCATCTCAATCTTTCTTCTTGTTTGTACACAAACGTAACTAGAGCCCAGTTTGCCAGATAAAAACAAGTGTGGTTATTTATTTCACATTTTTCTCTCCAGAAGGTGAAACCAAAAGGCCAAATTGGATTTAGAAGCTAAGAGACCGGGGGAATAAAAACCGTTGGCTCCTAACTAAAATCAAGATATATGTTTTGGCCACAAATGAAACATAATTAATGTCGGAACTTCCAGGAAATAAATAAATAAATAAATGTGATTATTGTAGTGTAAGGTATCAAATAAAATGTGGAATAAAAGCTGCGTGCATGTAATGGAGAATAGGGGGCATAATGGAGATGGAAGTGTTTCGGGAGTTGTGTAGTGTTGGTGATGGAGAATAGGGGGTACAAGGGAGATGGAAGTGTTTAGGGAGATGTGTAGTGTTGGTGATGGAGAATAGGGGGCATAATGGAGATGGAAGTGTTTCGGGAGTTGTGTAGTGTTGGTGATGGAAAATAGGGGGTACAAGGGAGATGGAAGTGTTTCGGGAGTTGTGTAGTGTTGGTGATGGAGAATAGGGGGCATAATGGAGATGGAAGTGTTTCGGGAGTTGTGTAGTGTTGGTGATGGAGAATAGGGGGTATAAGGGAGATGGAAGTGTTTAGGGAGATGTGTAGTGTTGGTGATGGAGAAAAGGGGTATAAGGGAGATGTTTAGTGTCTAGGGAGTGACACACATCAGGATATGAGATACGACTAACACAGACATACACACAAAGATATGACACTCAACTAACATAGATATGCACACACAAAGATATGACACATGCTTAACATAGACATGCACACAAAGATATGAGATATGACTAAACACAGTCATGCACACACAAAGATATGAGACATGACTAACATAAACATGCACACACAAAGATAGGCGATGTGACTAACATAGACATGCACACACAAAGATATGAGATATGACTAAACACAAACACACAAAGATATGAGACATGACTAATATAGACATGAACACACAAAGCTATGAGATGTGACTAACATAGATATGCACACGAGGATATGAGATGCGACTAACATAGACATGCACACACCAAGGTATGAGATCTGACTAACATAGACATGCTCACGAGGATATGAGATGTGACTAACATAGACATGCACATAGAGATATGAGATATGACTAACATAGACATACACATAAAAAAGATGTGAGATATGACTATACACAGACACACAAAGATATGAGGCATGACTAATATAGACATGCACACACATTAAGATTTGAGATGTGACTAGCATGGACATACACACAAATATATGAGACTTGACTAACATAGACATGCACACACAAAGGTATGAGATGTGACTAACATAGACATGCTCACGAGGATATGAGATGTGAAAACATAGACATGCACACAAAGATATGAGATATGACTAACATAGACATGCACACAAAGATATGAGATATGACTAACATAGACATGCACGCACGAAGATATGACACATGACTAACACAGATACACACTAAGATATGAGATATGACTAAACACAGGCGCACACAAAGATATGAGACATGATTAGCACGGACACACACCAAGATATGAGATATGACTAACATGACACACACCAATATGAGCCATGGCTAGCACACACACACAAGATAAGATATGAGCCATGGCTATCACAGAAACACATTAAGATATGAGCCATGGCTTCACGGAAATACACCAAGATATGAACCATGACTAGCACTGAAACACATTAAGATATGAGACATGGCTAGCACGGAAATATACCAAGATATGAACCATGGCCAGCACAGACAAACATCAAGATATGAACCTTGGCCAGCACAGACACCCACTAAGATATGAGCCATTGCTAGCACGGATATACACCAAGATATGAACCATGGCCAGCACAGACATACACTAAGATATGAGCCATGGCCAGCACATACACGCACCAAGATATCAACCATGGCTGTCACAGACTCCCACTAAGATATGAGCTACGACTAGCACGGATATACATCGAGAATTGAGCCATGGCTGTCACAGACATCCACCAAGATAGGAACCATGGCTGTCACAGACATCCACCAAGATAGGAACCATGGCTGTCACAGACATCCACCAAGATAGGAACCATGGCTATCACATACACACACAGAAATATGAGCCTTGGTTAGCACAGACAACCACCAAGATATCAGCCACGACTAACATATACACTTGGTAACGTCCACCAAAGTTTGTCTGAGGTTCTTGGTAAAGTTTCTACTGACGGACTAGAAGATCCAAAACTTGCAGGCATGGTGGGCGTGGCTGGCGTGCTGGAAGATCAGCCCGATAAGACTTCAGAGAATGTCAATTTCATGTCCCCTGAGTTTTGAGTCCGCATCAGATAGTACAGTCTGGCCACGTGGCTGGGTGCGTTCATGATGATGTAAGATAGAGACAAGGCAAAGAGCAGCCTAGCCACACGAACCTGGGCGCTGGAAGTGTCAAGGGAGATGTGTAGTGTTGGTGATTGAGTATAGGGGGTATAAGGGAGATGGAAGTGTCTAGGGAGATGTGTAGTGTTGGTGATTGAGTATAGGGGGTATAAGGGAGATGGAAGTGTCAAGGGAGATGTGTAGTGTTGGTGATTGAGTATAGGGGGTGTAAGGGAGATGGAAGTGTCAAGGAGATGTGTAGTGTTGGTGATTGTGTATAGGGGGTGTAAGGGAGATGTGTAGTGTTGGTGATTGAGTATAGGGGGTATAAGGGAGATGGAAGTGTCAAGGGAGATGTGTAGCATGGTGATTGAGTCATCATCATCGTGTGCCGTCTCTGCAAAGAAGGTTGGCTACCATGGAGCGCCATTCTGCTCTGCCACTTGATTTGATAGTGCAGTTTGTCATAGGCTGATTTTTCCATCTTTTGATGTTACTCGTCCATGTTAGTCTTGGTCTTTTACCTTGTATTTTCCCCTCCAGGATTACTCTTAGTAGGCTGTTGTGTCTTTTAACATGGCCCCAAAAATCGCATTTGTCTCGTTTGAATTGTGCTTAGTAGTTCTCTTTTCATTTTTAGTTGTTTTAAGACTTCATCGTTTGTTTTCTTTTCCTTCCATCCAATTCTACCTATTCTTCTATATATCCACCTTTCAAAGGCTTCAATTCTCTGTTCTGTTTTCTTGTCTAATGTCCATGTTTCTGCTCCATACAGGAATATTGAGATGATATAACATTTTGCTATTCTTAGTTTTAGCCCAGGTGTTATTTGTTTTGATGTTAGTATGTCCTTCGTGACATTAAAATTACTTTTTGCCATTCCTATTCTTTTGTTTATTTCAGTTTTACATTTTCCATCACTGGTTATAGTATGTCCAAGGTAGTTGTAGCTCTGAACTGTCTCCAGGTCTATTCCTTCAATTTTGATATCCACTTGTGGGTTTTAGGAGCCGCGATAGCTCAGTGGTTAGTGAACTGGACTACAAAGGACAAGGGCTAGGGTTCGATCCAACCGCCGGCTTACGGGTTCACCCAGCCTTAAATGAATACCGGATTTTTTTCTGGGAAAGTAAAGCAGCACGGGCGTAATACCGACCACATTACCCCAAAAATCATGTGCTGAAGGTCTGTAAAATATAGGGTCACTAACACCATATTTCCCTATACGCCACTTGGCGTGACGAGGGTACTTTACTTTTTACTTACTCGGAAAAAATGACAAATAAACAACAGAATAAAACAAAGAACAATATATGCTCCTAAGCAGGATTGAACCCGTACTCCATGGCACAGAGACTTGCCACGAAAAATGTGCCCATTTTCCTGTTTTAGTTAGTCAAGTTGGCTGTGTTCCTTAGCGTTAGGTTTTTTTTGTGGCAAGACGCTGTGCCAAGGAGTACGGGTTCGATCCTGCTCAGGACCATATAATGTTCTTTGTTTTTTTTTCTGTTGTTGATTATTTGTCATTGTTTCCGAGTGCTGTAAACATACCTCGTCCTCTGAATTGATTCGCTCATCTACAACCATGTCTTGACCGTGTGACCATCTGATCAAAACTGGGGATGTCAGAAAGGTTGTGCTACGCGGGGAGAGAGACGAATAGCAAACCAAGACAGAGCTGGAGTCATCAGCCTCTACACACTGAGGGACATACTGGGGAGGAGATCTCTACACACTGAGGGACATACTGGGGAGGAGATCTCTACACACTGAGGGACATACTGGGGAGGAGATCTCTACACACTTGAGGGACATACTGGGGAGGAGATCTCTACACACTGAGGGACATACTGGGGAGGAGATCTCAACACACTGAGGGACATACTGGGGAGGAGATCTCTACACACTGAGGGACATACTGGGGAGGAGATCTCTACACACTGAGGGACATACTGGGGAGGAGATCTCTACACACTGAGGGACATACTGGGGAGGAGATCTCTACACACTGAGGGACGTACTGGGGAGGAGATCTCTACACACTGAGGGACGTACTGGGGAGGAGATCTCTACACACTTGAGGGACATACTGGGGAGGAGATCTCTACACACTGAGGGACGTACTGGGGAGGAGATCTCTACACACTGAGGGACATACTGGGGAGGAGATCTCTACACACTGAGGGACATACTGGGGAGGAGATCTCTACACACTGAGGGACGTACTGGGGAGGAGATCTCTACACACTGAGGGACATACTGGGGATGAGATCTCTACACACTTGAGGGACATACTGGGGAGGAGATCTCTACACACTGAGGGACATACTGGGGAGGAGATCTCAACAGTTATAGATATGTTCGATGTGCAATAAGGATTACCCGTCGATTAAATTAAACTAATCTGAACTAAACTAGACTATACCAATCTGAATTACACTAAACTAACCTAACCATGACTATACTAAACTAGACTAGATTAGACCAGACTAAATTAAACTAAACTAAACCAGATTAAACAAATTTAATTGAACAAAACTAAACTAAACTAAAATAAATTTGACTAGACTAAACTAAACTGAACTGAACTAATTTGACTAGACTAGATTAAACTAAACTAAACTAAACTAGACTAGACTAGACTAAAATAAATTTAGCTAAACTAGGTTATAACAGACTAGACTAAATTAAGCTAAACTAAAATAAATTTGACTAAACTAAACTAGACTAGACTAGACTACACTAGACTAGACTAGACTAAATTAAAATAAATTTGATTAAACTGAACTATAGACTAGACTAAAGTAAACTAAAACTAAATTAAACTAACCCAAGTTTACTGATTGTATGCAGCAATTTGCCAGGTCTCGAGCAATGAACTTTCAAAGTTTGGTAACAATAGAAGTTCAAGCAACTCATTTGAAGATAAGTAATGTACATGTTTTTACACATAATCATCATTGAGTGCCGCCTCCGCATCGAAGGTTGGCTACCATGGATCGCCATTCCACTCTGTCTCTTGCTTTGATGGTGCAGATTGTCATAGGTTGACTTGCCCATCTTTTGATGTTACTCGTCCATGTTAGTCTTGGTCAGCCTCTGCCTCTTTTACCATGTATTTTTCCTTCCAATATTACTTTTATTAGGCTGTTGTGTTTTTAAGATGCCCCAAAAATGTCATTTGTCTTGTTATAACTATGTTTAATAGTTCTCTTTTCATTTTTAGTTGTTTTAAAACTTCGTCGTTTGTTTTCTTTTCTTTCTATCTAATTCTACCTATTCTTCTATAGATCCACATTTCAAAGGTTTCAATTTTCTGTTCTGTTTTCTGGTCGAATGTCCATGTTTTTACACAGCCACCTTCAAATTACAACAAAACGTGCGGTGCCAGCTGTTGATATGTCTCACACATCCATCTCCTGGCTCAAGCTAGGGGATTACATACGTCATCTTGTCACTTCCCTAAGGAATGCTGCGGAATTATCTTGAGCCTCTATTTCAAGATTTTTGAAAACATTCCTTCGATGTATCCTTGAATATCCTCAACAATAAAGCTCTCAGCTGTCAACATGTCTTGTGGGGAAAAAAAATAGAGTTATCCCACTTCGTAAGTGTCTGGTCACCAAAGGGAACCTCAGGTCTGGCCCAAACTGTTATTCTCATAAATAACTGTCTTCAGTAGGGCAGTTCTAGTACTCGTTTTTGGACCTCTTCAGAGCCCTGACCTACCAAGTGCTAGTCTTTTCTTGTTAACATTGTATCTAAGTTGTCCGTGCTCATGCCGTGTCACGACATGTTTCCTAGTTGACTGTGCTGCTCATGCCGTGTCACAACATGTTTCCTGGTTGACTGTGCTGCTCATGCCGTGTCACAACATGTTTCCTGGTTGACTGTGCTGCTCATGCCGTGTCACAACATGTTTCCTGGTTGACTGTGCTACTCATGCCGTGTCACGACATGTTTCCTGGTTGACTGTGCTGCTCATGCCGTGTCACGACATATTTACTGGTTGACTGTGCTGCTCATGCCGTGTCACAACATGTTTATTGGTTGACTGTTCTACTCATGCCGTGTCACAACATGTTTCCTGGTTGACTGTGCTACTCATGCCGTGTCACGACATGTTTATTGGTTGACTTTGCTACTCATGCCGTGTTACAACATGTTTCCTGGTTGACTGTGCTACTCATGCCGTGTCACAACATGTTTCCTGGTTGACTGTGCTACTCATGCCGTGTCACAACATGTTTCCTGGTTGACTGTGCTGCTCATGCCGTGTCACAACATGTTTCCTGGTTGACTGTGCTACTCATGCCGTGTCACAACATGTTTCCTGGTTGACTGTGCTGCTCATGCCGTGTCACAACATGTTTCCTGGTTGACTGTGCTGCTCATGCCGTGTCACGACATGTTTCCTGGTTGACTGTGCTACTCATGCCGTGTCACGACATGTTTCCTGGTTGACTGTGCTACTCATGCCGTGTCACGACATGTTTCCTGGTTGACTGTGCTACTCATGCCGTGTCACGACATGTTTCCTGGTTGACTGTGCTACTCATGCCGTGTCACGACATGTTTCCTGGTTGACTGTGCTACTCATGCCGTGTCACGACATGTTTCCTGGTTGACTGTGCTACTCATGCCGTGTCACGACATGTTTCCTGGTTGACTGTGCTACTCATGCCGTGTCACGACATGTTTCCGTCGTGGTTCAATTAAACCTCAGGTTCAATTAAAAGTGATCGTCACTTTCTGAACTACTGTCTCTGGAATGAAATTCTATGGCAAGAAAACAGTTGCACACTTCCACCCACCACATTTCCGTCTGCGTTCTCCACTCTATCTATTTACTTCTCAGAGACAGGCAGTCTATGATTGCACTGGCACGAACGGTTGAGCAATTATGGATTTTAATTCGTTTGCAGTGATACCGGGGCCTTCCATAACCAAAGAACCAAAGACAGGCAGTGTGCACCAGTTAATTAAAACAAACAAAAAGAAGACAGACAATAACAGTATAAGAATGAGATGACTTCTAAAACATGGCACAATACCAAAAAGGTAGTACCATCAAAATTACTAAGGACATGTATCTTCCTATAGCTACATATGTTGCATGTCATAGCCAATCTTGCAAACAGTGAGAACAAATTGATTAACTCGAAACAAAATGATACAGGAATTCATAGATACTTGTACAATGAGAAATGATAAAGAAGACATTTAAAAAAGCTTAAAACAGTCAACAGAACTGGCTTATAAAGCTCTTACAGAAGACATTAAAATCATATGGCCACGTCAAAAGACACAGTCGGTAGGAAAGAACAATAATGGAGGGCATGGTTCCTGGAATTGGATGGAAAGGAAAAAAAAAAAAAAAACGTCGAAGTTTTAAAACAACTAAAAATAAAAAGAGAACTACTAAATACAATTAAGACAAGACAAATGAAATTTTTGGGGCACGTTAACAGGCACAGCAGCCTACTAAAAGTAATATTGGAAGGGAAAATACAAGGTAAAAGAGGCAGACCAAGACTAACATGGACGAGTAACATCAAAAGATGGACAAGTCAATCTATGACAGCCTGCACCATCAAAGCAAGAAACAGAGTGGAATGGCGATCCAAAGTATCCAACCTTCGTTGCGGAGACGGCACTTGATGATGATGATGATGATGATGATGATGATGATGATGATGATGATTCCTGGACCACGAGGCCGTGGCAGATCAAGAAGAAAATGGTTTTAAAACATCATTGAGACCTTGAACTTGACAAGAGAAGAGGTGAGAAGATCTGGCTAGAGACAGATTCTTTCAGACGGGCTGTGGTGAATCCACAGCAAACCATAAAGACCAGAGCGCATTAGAGGGAAACCTAGAACAACCTCAGCTACCATGACATTTTCAGCTTTAACAGCAAGGACATCTGACGTAATTTATCCACAACCGTCCGTGCTCAGAACGTCACACTAGTTTTTCTCGATTTCCCATTCTGTCCTCTGACCTTCTATACAGATGGCTGTGTTTGAACCCTCTCTATGTTCTTCTTTAAGTTTCTTTTTTCTTCCTTGTTGTCTTTTCCAAGGAGAAATGGGGGAAAAAAGTACATAGAAACTAATAAATAGGAACAATTAAAAAGAAACAATTAAATAGAAACAATTAAATAGAAACAAATAAATAGAAACAATTAAATAGAAACAAATAAATAGGAACAAATAAATAGAAACAAATAAATAGGAACTAATAAATCTTCTTCTTTTACCTTTTAGCTCCTGGTGGAGCATAGGTCTTCAACAAACACTTTCCAAGTCGTTCTGTTTTTTGCCATTCTTTTAAGATCATTCCATGTCTTCCCCATCATCTTCATCTCTGCTTCTATCTGTCTTCTCCAAGAATTCCTTGGTCTTCCTCTTTGTCTTTTCCCCTGGGGATTCCAAAAAAGGGCCTGTTGTGTAATACTCTCAGTTGGCTTCAGTAGTGTGTGTCCTATCCATCGCCATCGTCTTCGCTGTATCTCTTTATCCACTGGTATTTGACCGGTACATTTCCATGTTAGTGACTTTGTCCTGCCATTTCCATCCCTTTATTCTGCGCAAGCATCCATTAATGAAAGTCTGTACTTTCGTGATTGTCAATTTTGTCATTCTCCATGTTTCACAGCCATATAATAGGACCGACTTAACATTTGAGTTGAAAATTTTATTTTTGTATTTAACCTAATTTCTTTGGATTTCCATATGTTTCCCAGTGCAATGAAAGCTCCTCTTGCTTTTGATATCCTTATTTTGGTATCATTTTCTGTTCCT
The DNA here is from genome assembly GCA_032433765.1 of Megaustenia siamemsis. NCBI lineage: Eukaryota > Metazoa > Mollusca > Gastropoda > Stylommatophora > Ariophantidae > Megaustenia > Megaustenia siamemsis. The sequence goes on along the minus strand of JAVIAB010000026.1, from coordinate 13,196,813 downwards.
CCCTCTTTATCTATATTACTGCCCAGATATATAGAAGATTGTACGTCTAGTAGAGGTATTTCTCCTAGTTTTATATGGTTATTGCCAACTGCATTAATTCTCATAATGTTGGTCTTATCTCTATTAATCTTTAGTCCTAGCTGTTGTGATCTCTCATCTAATATACTCATTTTATCCTGCATTTGTTGATGGCTGTGTGATAGGAGAGCTGTGTCATCAGCAAAGTCTAAATCATCAAGTTGTTTGGTCAGTGACCACTGGATCCCATTTCTGTTGTTTTGAGTTATTTTCATAATCCAATCTATGGCCAGTAGAAAGAGAAATGGAGACAGGAGGCATCCTTGCCTTACTCCTGTTCTTATTTCAAATGCTTCTGTAAGCTGTCCTTCATGCACCACACTACATTTTGTTCCTTCATACATTGTTTTTATCAGGTTAATAAACTTTATGGGGATTCCGTAATGACTCAGCAACTTCCAAAGCATTCTTCTGTCTAAACTATCAAATGCCTTTTCGTAATCTATGAATCCAATATATAGTGGGGATTTTAGTTCTAAACTTTGTTCAACTATTATATGTAGGGTAGTTATTTGATCAGCACATGATCTGTACTTCCTAAAACCTGCTTGTTCATCTCTCAAGTGTTTCTCTTAGCCTCTTTTAGTCTCTCCAGAATGATTCTGCCTAATATTTTTCCTGGCACAGGATAGTAGCATAATTCCCCTATAATTTGTGCACTTCTGTAAACTTCCTTTCTTTGGTAGTTTAATCATATAACCTTCTTTCCAGTCTTTAGGTATTTCTTCCCTCTCCCAAAATTTATCCAATAGATCATGTAATATCTTGGTAGAGGTGTTAATATCTGCTTTGATGGCTTCCGAAGGAATTTCATCTGGTCCTGTGGCTTTACCATCTTTTAATAGTTTGATGGCTTTCATTATTTCTTCTTTGCTTGGTTTTCCACAGTTAACGTGTAACTCTTCTTCTGCTGGTAGTATATCTGGAGGATTATTTGAGCCGGGTCTGTTCAAAAGTTCTTCAAAGTGTTCTTTCCATCTCTCCATTTGTTCCCTTATATTACTAAGCAGATTTCCTTTCTTATCTTTGATAAAGGCGTTGATCTGTTTGTATTTTCCACCTAATTTCTTTGTGCTGTTGTACAGTTCTTTCATATTCCCTTTATTTGCTGCTTCTTCTGCCTCTTTAGCTAGTTCATCTATATATTTCCTCTTATCCCTTTTAATGCATCTTCTCACTTCTTTGTTCACCTCTGTGTAAGCTTCCTGTGTCTTGGCTTTATTACTTCTTGTTTTGCTTTTATTTATGTCTGCTTTCTTGTTCTTTCTTTCTTTAATTTTATCCAGGGTCTCTGCTGTGATCCATGCCTTATTCTGGCGTTCTCTTTTCCCTAGTGTTTCTTCGCATGTCTCTTTCCATATATTTTTTACCTGTTTCCAATGATCTATATTTATTGTATTTTCTAGTTGTTGGAGGACTTGGTATTTGTTTGATATTGTGACTGCGAATTTATCTTTAATTCCTTGTTCTTTAAGAAACCCTACATTGAAATACTTTCTACCCTTATTCGTTGTATTATACCTTTTAAATTTAATTTTAAGTTTGGCTAACAGAAGATGATGATCAGAAGCTATATCTGCCCCTCTATATACTTTTACATCCTGTAAGGATGACTTAAACTTATTATTAATACATATGTGATCAATTTGATTTTCCGTTCTATGATCTGGTGACACCCATGTAGCTTTGTGTATTCTTTTATGTTGGAATATCGTTCCTCCTAGGCTCATTTGATTAAGGGCGCAGAAATTCACAAATATCTCTCCATTCTCGTTTATATCTCCAAGTCCATGTTTTCCCATAATCTCTTCGAAGCCTCTGTTGTCTGATCCTACCTTAGCATTTAGGTCTCCCATCAAGATTATAATATCCTTGGCTCGTCTTGCATCCATCTGCCATTGTAGCTGTTTATAAAAATCATCTTTAACTGAGTCATCTTTATCGTTGGTTGGTGCATAGCATTGTATAATGTGTAATTTTATTTTGTTTTTGGTTGTTCTAAATGTTGCTCTCACCAGTCTTGGTCCCACTGCCTCCCATTCTATTAGTGTCTTCTGTGCATTCTTTGATAGCATTATAGCTACCCCTTCGCTATGTTGTGCTCCTAGTTCCTGGTGTCCTGATGATAAAATCATCTCTCCTGTATTCAATTTTATTCTCTCCGCTCCCAGCCATCTTGTTTCACACATTCCCAGAATATCTATCTTGTAGTTTGTCATTTCTGCTGCCACTTGTGCCGCTTTTCCCTGTTCGTTAAGGGTACGAACATTCCAGGTGCCAATTCTGGATGATTTCCTGGTAGACAAAGGGTGAGTCGGCAACCCGGACTCCTTATGGCTTTCTCCGGATTGCGTCATATGTCTCTTAGACAGAGAGCCCTTCTCTTTCCTGGTTGACGGATTAACTTTATCTTTCTTTGACTTGTTCATGTTTGTGAAGTTTTAACTAATAAATAGGAACAAATAAATAGAAACAAATAAAATAAACTGTATGGTTGAAGCTTTATGTAAAAACTGGACAACACAAGTTAGAACGACGTTTCGGCTCAATAGGACTTCAGCAGGAACAAACATACAACACCCACATAGAGATATGTATTTAAAATAAAAAAAATAATAAATGATATAAAAAGAATAATTAAATAATAATAATATAACAAAACAATAATATAAACAATAATTTGGAGATATATTTTCAAATATTATTTATTTATCTTTAAATATTTATTATAATTACTAGTTTTTTTTTTTTTAATTAAATGTCTCTACACCGACAGCAGCTGCACAGTCAGAACATCAGTAGGCTACACAGATCGGTTCGGAGTTAGATCAGGAGTAAAGTAAGTGTTATCCCCCCCCCCCCCTACTCTTTATTACATACATACACTACATATGCAAGTTAGACAACCCATGAACGAACTTTTATTTGTGGGCGATCAGTCACTAATACATGAACCAAATAGAGGTCCCACAAGAACACCAGATGCAAGGGTCGACAACAAAAAAGATGGATCAATGGATTATTATAAGCATTAGATAACAGCAGTAGAGGCGAACAGAAGAGCAAAAGACAGAAAATGATATCTCCCCTCGACGCTGAAAGGCAGATGAGGAAGGAAAGAAGTAGACTAGTTTTTGTATTATTAATTATTTATCTTGAAATTTATTATTATTTTTATTATTATTTATTTTTATTATTATTATTTATTATTATTATTATATTTATTATTATTTATTATTATTATTTATTATTATTATTTATTATTATTTATTATTATTATTATTTATTATTATGTATTATTATTATTTATTATTATTTATTATTATTATTTATTATTATTTATTATTATTTTATTTTATTATTTATTATTATTTATTATTATTATTTATTATTATTATTTATTATTATTTATTATTATTATTATTATTATTATTATTTATTATTATTATTATTTATTATTATTCATTTAAAATACATATCCGTGTGTGTGTGTTTGTTCCTGCTAAAGGTCTGTTGAGCCGAACCGTTGTTCTAGGTCAAGGTCAAGTACGAGACTTGAACCGGCGTCTTAGCACGCGAGTTTCCACCCATATGTGCTCGGCCACCTCATCATCATCATTGAGTGCCGTCTCCGCAACGAAGGTTGGCTACCATGGAGCGCCATTTTGCTCTATCTCTTGCTTTGATGGTGCAGGTTGTCATCGGTTGATTTGTCCATCTTTTGATGTTACTCGTCCATGTTAATCTTGGTCTGCCTCTGCCTCTTTTATCTTGTATTTTCCCCTCCAGGATTCCTTTCAGTAGGCTGTTGTGTCTTTTAACATGGCCTAAGAATCACATTTGTCTTGTTCTAATTGTGTTCAGAAGTTCTCTTTTCATTTTTAGTTGTTTTAAGACTTTGTCGTTTGTTTTCTTTTCCTTCCATCCAATTCTACCTATTCTTCTATATATCCACATTTCAAAGGCTTCAATTCTCTGTTCTGTTTTCTTGTCTAATGTCCATGTTTCAGCACCATATAGGAATATTGAGAAGATGTAACATTTTGCTATTCTTAGTTTTAGCTCTGGTGTTATTTGTTTTGATGTTAGTATGTCCTTCATGACATTAAAATTACTTTTTGCCATTCCTATTCTTTTGTTTATTTCAGTTGTACATTTTCCATCACTGGTTATAGTATGTCCAAGGTAGTTATAGTTCTGAACTGTCTCCAGGTCTATTCCTTCAATTTTGATATCCACTTGTGGGTTTTGAGTATTTTCTTTGTTTATGATCATAGTTTTAGTCTTTTTGATATTCATATCTAGTCCATATTTTTGCTTGTCGTGTTTATTTCATTAAGTAATTGTTGTAGGTCTTTAGGATTTTCTGCTAGTAGTACAGTATCGTCAGCATATCTTAGGTTATTGATTATCTTTCCATTAATTTGTAGGCCTGGCATCTCTATGATGTTTTTAAAGATTTGCTCAGTGTATAGATTGAACAAGCTTGGTGATAGGATGCATCCTTGTCTTACTCCTCTTTTTATATCAATGGGTGTAGAGAACTCTTTGTTATATTTTATTATTGCTGTTTGCTCCCAGTATAGATTGCATATTAGTCGTATATCCATGTCATCTAGATGTATCTCTTTTAGGCATTCTATAAGTTGTTTGTGGTGTACTCTATCAAAAGCTTTGGTGTAGTCTATGAAGCAGGCATATATTGGTTTGTTTACTTCTGTGTATTTTTCGATTAATGTTCTCATGCAGAATATGGCTTCTTTTGTCCCGCTATTTTTCCTAAATCCAAATTGCTGCTCATCTAATTCAGTATTGATTTTATTCTGAATCCTTCCTTGTATAACTTTTAGCAAGATTTTTGTAACATGGCTCATTAGGCTTATTGTTCTAAAGTCACTGCATTCAACTGCACCATTCTTTTTAGGCAATGCAATGAAAGTTGATGTTTTTAGTTCATTTGGTATGTATCCTGTGTGGTATATGTCGTTGCATATGTCTGTAATCACTTCAATGCCAAAATCTTCAAGTGCCTGTATCATCTCTATCTGTATGCTTTCAGGTCCTGCTGCTTTTCCCCTTTTCATTGTTTTTATAGCTTTTTCCACCTCAGATTTTAAGATTTTATAGCCTGATGTACATTTTATAACTGGTTTCTTGTCCCTTTGATCATGAAATAGTTCTGTTATATATTCCTGCCATCTATCTATGATATCCTTATTGTCTGTTAGCATTTTTCTTTTTTGTCTGCAATGCATCCACCTTCTGTGGCTTTTTTATTTTTATTAGTCATTCTCTTTATTTCTGTGTGCATTCCTCTTAGGTCTTGTTTGCTTTCCATAGTTTCTATATCTCTACATTTTGGCTGAGCCAGTCTTCTTTTGCCTTTTTGCACATTTTGCGTATTTCATTATCTATTTTATTGTATTGGGCAGTGTTCTTCGCTTGTCTCCTTTCTTCCATTTTTTCTAAGATGGTGTTAGTTATCCATTTTTGTTTTTTGTTCTTTTCTCTTTTGGGTAAGGTGTCGCAGGCTTTTTGTATGCTTTTCTTTATGCATTGCCATTTGGTTGTTACTTTTTCATCAGGATTTTCTCTTCTGTATTGTTCAATTCCTTCTTCTAGCAGCTTCTGGTATGTGTTCTTTACTTGTATTGTATAGGTCGGCCGCCTATCCAGAAATATTCGGAGATTTCTGTATAGTGTCGCTTCAAGCATTGAAACTCACGATGCGAGGCAGCATTCCTCACCTTCCCAGGGTAATACCCTGGTACCCATTTCTGCCAACGGCTGGGTCGACTGTAGGGGTATTTTTTATTTTCCAACCACGAGTACAACTCACACTGCTCCCAGCGGGAATCGAACACGGGTTGTCCGAACGTCGGTAGTCCAGTTGGGTGGTTTTCCCAAGTAGACTACTGAGGCCCACACTCGGGTGGTTTTCCCAACTAGACTACCGAGGCCCACAGTCGGGTGGTTTTCCCAACTAGGCTACCGAGGTCCCCAGTCGGGTGGTTTTCCCAACTAGACTACCGAGTCCCCCAGTCGGGTGGTTTTCCCAACTAGACTACCGAGTCCCCAGTCGGGTGGTTTTCCCAACTAGACTACCGAGGCCCCCAGTCGGGTGGTTTTCCCAACTAGACTACCGAGGCCCCCAGTCGGATGGTTTTCCCAACTACACTACCGAGGCCCCCAGTCGGGTGGTTTTCCAACAAGGCTACCGAGGCCCCCAGTCGGGTGGTTTTCCAACAAGGCTACCGAGGCCCCCTGTCGGGTGGTTTTCCAACAAGCCTACCGAGGACCCCACGTTGTTCTAATTTGTGTCGTCCACTTATAATGTAAAGCTTTCACCACACTGTTTTTGCTATTTGTTTCTATTAATATATTTGTTTCTATTGATATATTTGTTTCTATTGATATATTTGTTTCACTTGTCATTACAATCAGCTTTACATCAGCTTCACTTTTCTCTGCATTTCTTTGTCTTGATCGTTTCTCCTCCCACCTGGTGTCCAAATAACACCTGGTACAGGTGTTTCGTTAGTACATCCAGGGAGCTTGATCGATGTAAGTAAAGTACCCCCGTCACGCCAAGTGGCGTTTAGGGAATATGGTGTTAGTGACCATAAATTGTACAGACCTTCAGCACATGATTTTCTGGGTAATGTGGTCGGTATTACGCCCGTGCCGCTTTTTATTCCCAGAAAAAAATCCGGTACCCATTTAAGGCTGGGGGCACCCGGAAGCCGTCGGTTGGGATCGAACCCTACACCTTTTGACCGATGTACTTTCCAGCCTTTTCACCGTATATACTAGTAGTTCAACAAATATTCTTGACTGCTTCCTTCTGTGATAGTGTAAAGTTCTTTCTTTATCCCGTGTAAAACTGGTTTCTTCTCTTATAGTGTAAAACTGGTTTCTTCTCTTATAGTGTAAAATGGTTTCTTCTCTTATAGTGTAAAACTGGTTTCTTCTCTTATAGTGTAAAATGGTTTCTTCTCTTATAGTGTAAAACTGGTTTCTTCTCTTATAGTGTAAAACTGGTTTCTTCTCTTATAGTGTAAAATTGTTTTCTTCCCTTATAGTGTAAAACTGGTTTCTTCTCTTATAGTGTAAAACTGGTTTCTTCTCTTATAGCGTAAAACTGGTTTCTTCTCTTATAGTGTAAAACTGGTTTCTTCTCTTATAGTGTAAAATGGTTTCTTCTCTTATAGTGTAAAATGGTTTCTTCTCTTATAGTGTAAAATGGTTTCTTCTCTTATAGTATAAAATGGTTTCTTCTCTTATAGTGTAAAATGGTTTCTTCTCTTATAGTGTAAAATGGTTTCTTCTCTTATAGTGTAAAATGGTTTCTTCTCTTATAGTGTAAAATGGTTTCTTCTCTTATAGTGTAAAATGGTTTCTTCTCTTATAGTGTAAAATGGTTCCTTCTCTTATAGTGTAAAATGGTTTTTTTTCGCTTATAGTGTAAAATGGTTCCTTCTGTTATATTGTAAAATGGTTCATTCTCTTATAGTGTCAAATGCTGTCTTCTCTTATAGTGTAAAATGGTACCTTCTCTTATATTGTAAAATTGTTCCTTCTCTTATAGTGTAAAATGCTGTCTTCTCTTATAGTGTAAAATGGTTTCTTCTCTTATAGTGTAAAATATTTCCTTCTATTATATTGTAAAATGGTTCCTTCTCTTATATTGTAAAATGGTTCCTTCTCTTATAGTGTAAAATGGTTTCTTCTCTTATAGTTTAAAATGGTTTATTCATCCCGTGTAAAACTGGTTTCTTCTCTTAAAGTGTAAAATGGTTAATTCTCTTATAGTGTAAAATGGTTTCTTCATTCCGTGTAAAACTGGTTTCCTCTCTTATAGTGTAAAATGGTTTCTTCTCTTATAGTGTAAACTTTTTTCTTCTCTTATAGCGTAAAATGGTTTTTCTCTTATAGCGTAAAATTGTTTCTTCTCGTATAGTGTAAAATGGTTCCTTCTCTTATAGTGTAAAATGATTTCTTCTCTTATAGTGTAAAAGGGTTTCGTCATCTCGTGTAAAACTAGTTTCTTCTCCTATAGTGTAAAATGGTTTCTTCATAACATGTAAAACTGGTTTCTTCTCCTATAGTGTAAAATGTGTTCTTCTCTTGGTTATTTGGTTATGGAAGGCCCCGGTATCATTGCAAACGAATTAAAATCCATAATTGCTCAACCACCCATGCCAGCGTAATCATCTGAATCTCAACTCCCAAACAAAGAAATGTAACTGTAGTCCCCATCATAACAGTCTCAGCACACGCCAAAAGACATAAGACGAAACCGCGCAGAAAGTGAACACAGCCAACTGTTCCCTGTCATACGATATCATCATTCATCGAAAGCAATTGGAATATCGAAACATGATCAAAACGGATGAGACACACAGCTCACGGTGCACACAGAGCACTTAACTCAGTAGCTCCTGCAACAAGCCGGACTTGGAATATGAGGAAACTGCAACAAGGAACACTTTTCATGCATAGCCTTCAATTGTTCCCGCCGCCTATCCACCGTATACCGGAAGTTCACGTCCTCTTGAAAATGATGATCGTCATATTTTTAATAAATGTATAGCGCTTGATGATGTTAGGCCATCGTTGTTGACTCCAATTCCGAACATAGAGACACACAGTTAGTCGTCAGATTATCCCCGTCGCACATCAAACAACCGACCGTAAGATTAGCGTACGGCCGGTCTAGAGTCTAGGGATATACGATGAACCATTATGATGACGTAGCATACAAAAAAAAAAGTCGTACACACAATTTCGTTCCCTTTTGATTTCTGATTACTCTAGTAAGAGCAGCCTAAGACGAACAAAACACTGTGCAAATTCCGTAAAGAGATAAAACTGTGGCTGACGAAGTAGTTTACATTGATAAGTAACATGGAAATAATTTGCGTCAAGGAATTCCAACAACGGCCATGAACAGCACCAATGTTACGTAAAGCGCAGATCAAGTCTAGACGATGGAAGGTCGCATTCACAACACTTGATTTGTCAAAACTGGACTGTTGCCGGCGTACACCATCGCTTTAGTGGCATAGATGTAATAAGAAGATCATCACTTTTACTTTAACGCAGAAAAGTACAACGGAGAACCGAAATTAATCAGATTCCGAATGAACTTACTGCAGCGATCAAGAGAACGTGACCTAGATCCCACCATCTTTACACGGAAGTTCTTCTCCTATAGTGTAAAATGGTTTCTTCATCCTGTGAAAATTTGGTTTCTTCTCTTATAATGTAAAACACTTCACTTGTAACTTCATGTTACTGTCAAGCCCCATTTGTAGTAAAAAAAAGTAAAGTGCCTCCGTCACGCCAAGTGGCGTATAGGGAATATGGTGTTAGTGACTGAATTTTACAGACCTTCAGCACATGATTTTTGGGGTAATATGGTCGGTATTACGCCTGTGCCGCTTTACTTTCCCAGAAAAAAATCCGGTACCAATTTAAGGCTGGGTGAACCCGGAAGCCATCGGTTAGGATTGAACCCTACCTCGTCCTTTGTAGTCCAGTTCACTAACTACTGAGCTATCGCGGTTCCCAAGTCCCATTTTAGCTCTCTATAAACATTGACGATGTTACTGCACCATATGCAGTATTCAGTAACCTCACTATAATAACAAAGACAGTTAGGGGATAGCACTATCTCCATATTATTAGCCCAGACATAAACAAGCAAACAGAACCGTCAGTTCCATCTTCGTTATATCAGGACGGGAAGCTACCAAAGGACAGACCAGTGCTGAGATATAAGGATGTTTGCAGGGCTTCCTTGAGGAACTCTCTATCAGTGAAAGAAACTGGGAAAATCTGGTTGCAGATTGTAGCACATGGAGAGCAAAAATTAAAAAATAGCACAGAAACTTTCGAGACAGTACTGATATAAATTCAGAAGACAAAAGGCGCAAGAGAAAAGAGACAAGGCCAGGTACCGCAAATACACCTTGTTCGTTCTGTGGATGGATCTGTCTGTCCAAGATTGGCAAATTCAGCCACGAGAGATGTTCAGCAAAGCATCATCCAGCATAAGACACTAATATTTAACCAAACTACTGACTTATCATGATTGCTTGTTACCAACCGTCTATCAAGACACAAAATGCTATATTTATCTTCGCCAATACTGACACTGTGCTCCTCAAATTGTTTAATCGTCATCAAGCTGTACATTCGCAAACATTTACTGTCATGTTTATTTCATGAAGCAATTGTTGTAGATCTTCAGCATTTTCTGCTAGTATTACAGTATCATCAGCATATCTTAACTTTATGCATAACTTTACAAACTCGACACGTTTTCTTGTATAGATTCATCTCTTATCTGTTCAGGTGAAATGTTTTCTTTCCAGTTTATGTTTGAGATCCTACGAAGACATTTGTTTTTAAGGTTTTTGCTTATTTCATATTTAAAGTCTTAATGGATTTCCAACTTTCACATCCATATGTTAGCACTGGTATCACATCCATATGTTAGCACTGGTATCACATCCATATGTTAGCACTGGTATCACATCCATATGTTAGCACTGCGATCACATCCATATGTTAGCACTGCGATCACATCCATATGTTAGCACTGGTATCACATCCATATGTTAGCACTGGTATCACATCCATATGTTAGCACTGGTATCACATCCATATGTTAGCACTGATATCACATCCATATGTTAGCACTGCGATCACATCCATATGTTAGCACTGGTATCACATCCATATGTTAGCTAGAAGAGTGTAGACCCTGAGTAGAAGTAGAGAGAAACACCAGAGATAGAAATATAAAGAGGACCATGATCGCCCACGCCTGTGGACATGGTATATAATGATGACTAAGATTATTTTTCTTCAGATTGTATCTTTATTGTTCAGTGCTTCATCTTCATCAACACTCTACGAACACAAATATGACCCAACGAAACAATCAGGCAAGACAAGATATGGGGAACCGGTGATGACCACTAACGCACCATCTTGCTCTAGACTCAGGCTGCTCTGATCGTATAAACGTAGAGCAATATGTGGTCGCTGAAGTGAAGCACCACAGTGCACAATAAAGACATCACCTCAGTGCACAATAAAGACATCACCTCAGTGCACAATAAAGACTTCACCTCAGTGCACAATAAAGACTTCACCTCAGTGCACAATAAAGACTTCACCTCAGTGCACAATAAAGACATCACCTCAGTGCACAATAAAGACATCACCTCAGTGCACAATAAAGACATCACCTCAGTGCACAATAAAGACATCCCCTCAGTGCACAATAAAGACATCACCTCAGTGCACAATAAAGACATCACCTCAGTGCACAATAAAGACTTCACCTCAGTGCACAATAAAGACATCACCTCAGTGCAAAATAAAGACATCACCTCAGTGCACAATAAAGACAAGTGAAACAATATTAAAACAGGTAAATGAATTTAAATATTTGGGGACTTTGTTAGCCTCAGACGGAAGATGTACACAAGAGGTGAGATGCAGAGTGGCTCAGGCAAAAGCAGCTTTCCAAAAAATGAGGAAGATGCTGTGCAATCCATTTTTGACAATAGAAACAAGAAAAAGAGTTCTTACATGTTACGTAGAGCCAGTCTTAACATATGGATGTGAAGCATGGACAATTGGACAACAGACACGAAAATCACTGGAGTCTGTAGAAATGTGGTTTTACAGAAGAATGTTGAGAATACCATGGACAGCTAAGAAGAGTAATGAAGATGTTCTGAGAGAGGTCAAAGCAAATAGAGAGCTAATTTCCAATATTAGGAAGAAACAATCATCATTTTTTGGCCATGTAATGAGAAGAGAGCAGCTGGAATATATTGTAACAACTGGAAAAATTGAGGGACGAAGAGATAGAGGGAAGCAAAGAGAAAAGTTACCAGACAGCTTAAGAGAATGGCCTGGACGAAGGTCAACAACAGAAATGATAAATAACAGTCGATATCGAAAGTTATGGAGAGACATGATCACCTACGCCAGCAGGCCCGGTACCTGATGATGATGAAGTGAAACATCTTTGTCATTACGTCATCCCACGAGAAGAGATATGTAAACCACGTGGTATCATGGTTCAGATAAAATAACATCAAAAAGATGTTCCATAGTAACGGTTGTCATATGACGCCTCCTGGTAGCGGAGTTCTTGCGTCACATCCGTCTAGTAAACATGAGTTTGTTTATTCTTTTAGACATTTGTTGTCTGTTTGTTTGTGCTTGGATACCGTTTAGGTCATGAAAGTTAGTGTCTCTAGTCTTGTCTTCCCCGCAAATCAGAAACATCCAATTATTGCGTCATCTCCATGCTCTGTCATCTCGCCATCTTAAGCCGCCTCCATGTCTGCGATGATCACTGGCTTCCTGCTCGCATCTTGCGCCTCCACAAAACTGGACATGACCGGACAGAAGATGGACAGAGCTGTGGTCATGATGGCAGTGACGTAACTCCAGCCCATGGAGCAGTGGCCAGTCCGGTAGGCCTTGGACGAGTCGCAGTAGTAGGAGTAGAACGGAGATCCGAACCCTACTGGATAGAGCAGCAGACCAGACATCAGAAGGAGAACTGTGAAAATAGAAAACAATGAAATTATGTTAAAGCATGAAAACAGTCGTTGACTGAAGTTGCAATATTAAGCTGTGGAAAATGTTGCATGAAAGTAACTTGTAGCTCAAAATGAAAGTAACTTGTAGCTCAAAATGAAAGTAACTTGTAGTTCAAAATGAAAGTAACTTGTAGTTCAAAATGAAAGTAATTTGTAGTTCAAAATGAAAGTAACTTGTAGTTCAAAATGAAAGTAACTTGTAGTTCAAAATGAAAGTAACTTGTAGTTCAAAATGAAAGTAACTTGTAGTTCAAAATGAAAGTAACTTGTAGTTCAAAATGAAAGTAGCTTGTAGTTCAAATGAAAGTAACTTGTAGTTCAAAATGAAAGTAACTTGTAGTTCAAAATGAAAGTAACTTGTAGTTCAAAATGAAAGTAACTTGTAGTTCAAAATGAAAGTAACTTGTAGTTCAAAATGAAAGTAACTTGTAGTTCAAAATGAAAGTAACTTGTAGTTCAAAATGAAAGTAACTTGTAGTTCAAAATGAAAGTAACTTGTAGTTCAAAATGAAAGTAACTTGTAGTTCAAAATGAAAGTAACTTGTAGTTCAAAATGAAAGTAACTTGTAGTTCAATGTGAAAGTAGCTTGCAGTTCGAAATGAAAGTAGCTTGTTGTTCAAAATGAAAGTAGCTTGTTGTTCGAAATGAAAGTAACTTGTTGTTCAAAATGAAAGTAACTTGTTGTTCAAAATGAAAGTAACTTGTTGTTCGAAATGAAAGTAACTTGTTGTTCAAAATGAAAGTAGCTTGTAGTTCAATGTGAAAGTAGCTCGTAGTTCGAAATGAAAGTAGCTTGTTGTTCAAAATGAAAGTAGCTTGTTGTTCGAAATGAAAGTAGCTTGTTGTTCGAAATGAAAGTAACTTGTTGTTCGAAATGAAAGTAACTTGTTGTTCAAAATGAAAGTAGCTTGTAGTTCAATGTGAAAGTAGCTCGTAGTTCGAAATGAAAGTAGCTTGTTGTTCAAAATGAAAGTAGCTTGTTGTTCGAAATGAAAGTAGTTTGTTGTTCAAAATGAAAGTAACTTGTAGTTCAAAATGAAAGTAACTTGTAGTTCAAAATGAGAGTAGTTTGTACTTCAAAATTAAAGTAACTTGTAGTTCAAAATGAGAGTAGTTTGTACTTCAAAATTAAAGTAACTTGTAGTTCAAAATGAAAGTAGCTTGTTGTTCAAAATGAAAGTAGCTTGTTGTTCGAAATGAAAGTAGCTTGTTGTTCAAAATGAAAGTAGCTTGTAGTTCAAAATGAAAGTAACTTGTAGTTCAATGTGAAAGTAACTTGTAGTTCAAAATGAAAGTAGCTTGTAGTTCAAAATGAAAGTAACTTGTAGTTCAAAATGAAAGTAACTTGTAGTTCAATGTGAAAGTAACTTGTAGTTCAAAATGAAAGTAACTTGTAGTTCAAAATGAAAGTAACTTGTAGTTCAAAATGAAAGTAACTTGTAGTTCAATGTGAAAGTAACTTGTAGTTCAAAATGAAAGTAACTTGTAGTTCAATGTGAAAGTAACTTGTAGTTCAAAATGAAAGTAACTTGTAGTTCAAAATGAAAGTAACGTGTAGTTCAATGTGAAAGTAACTTGTAGTTCAAAATGAAAGTAACTTGTAGTTCAAAATGAAAGTAACTTGTAGTTCAAAATGAAAGTAACTTGTAGTTCAAAATGAAAGTAACTTGTAGTTCAAAATGAAAGTAGCTTGTAGTTCAAAATGAAAGTAACTTGTAGTTCAAAATGAAAGTAGCTTGTAGTTCAAAATGAAAGTAACTTGTAGTTCAAAATGAAAGTAACTTGTAGTTCAAAATGAAAGTAACTTGTAGTTCAAAATGAAAGTAGCTTGTAGTTCAAAATGAAAGTAACTTGTAGTTCAAAATGAAAGTAGCTTGTTGTTCAAAATGAAAGTAACTTGTAGTTCAAAATGAAAGTAACTTGTAGTTCAATGTGAAAGTAACTTGTAGTTCAAAATGAAAGTAACTTGTAGTTCAAAATGAAAGTAACTTGTAGTTCAAAATGAAAGTAGCTTGTAGTTCAAAATGAAAGTAACTTGTAGTTCAAAATGAAAGTAACTTGTAGTTCAAAATGAAAGTAACTTGTAGTTCAAAATGAAAGTAGCTTGTAGTTCAAAATGAAAGTAACTTGTAGTTCAAAATGAAAGTAGCTTGTTCAAAATGAAAGTAACTTGTAGTTCAAAATGAAAGTAACTTGTAGTTCAATGTGAAAGTAACTTGTAGTTCAAAATGAAAGTAACTTGTAGTTCAAAATGAAAGTAACTTGTAGTTCAAAATGAAAGTAACTTGTAGTTCAATGTGAAAGTAACTTGTAGTTCAAAATGAAAGTAACTTGTAGTTCAAAATGAAAGTAACTTGTAGTTCAAAATGAAAGTAACTTGTAGTTCAAAGTGAGTCTGCCCGTTGATGCTCTCTCCTAAACTGTGTTGTTCAGAGAAGAAAGTACATCGCACTCTAACTTTATACTAAAGTACATCGCACTCTAACTTTATACTAAAGTACATGGCACTCTAACTTTATACTAAAGTACATCGCACTCTAACTTTATACTAAAGTACATCGCACTCTAACTTTATACTAAAGTACATGGCACTCTAACTTTATACTAAAGTACATCGCACTCTAACTTTATACTAAAGTACATCGCACTCTAGCTTTATACTAAAGTACATTGCACTCTAACTTTATACTAAAATACATCGCACTCTAACTTTATACTAAAGTACATTGCACTCTAACTTTATACTAAAGTACATCGCACTCTAACTTTATACTAAAGTACATCGCACTCCAACTTTATACTAAAGTACATCGCACTTTAACTTTATACTAAAGTACATTGCACTCTAACTTTATACTAAAGTACATTGCACTCTAACTTTATACTAAAGTACATCGCACTCACGTTTCATTCGCTTGCTCTCTGTTGCTCTTTCTCTCGCTGGCTCTCTCTCTCTCTCTCTCTCTCTCTCTCTCTCTCTCTCTCTCTCTCTCTTCCATTTTTTCGCAATACCCATTCTATCCCAAACCACACGTCTTCTCCTAATGTCATTATATTTCTCTCACTGTTTATTCTTTCACAATATATAATACATTTCAAGTGTCCTTCTTTCTATCTCTCTCTCTCTCTCTCTCTCTACCTCTCTCTATCCTTTCATGCGCCATATCTATTTCAAGCTCTCCTTCTCTAACATTTCTAATTGCATTCCTCTCCGTTCATATATTCATACCAACCCCTATGTTTTATAGCTTTCTCTCTCTCTCTCTCTCTCTCTCTCTCTCACTCCACTCATTTTTTTTTCTGCACCTTCCTACTTCAGCACATTATCTCTATATGCATGTTTGTGCACTCTGTATCTCTTCCTCTCTCTCTCTCTCTCTCTCTCTCTCTCTCTCTCTCTCTCTCTCTCACTCCACTCTTTTTTTTCTGCACCTTCCTACTTCAGCACATTATCTCTATATGCATGTTTGTACACTCTGTATCTCTTCCTCTCTTATTTTCTTCGCATATTCTCCATTTCTTTCTCTCCTTTGCACTTTCTCCTTCTTCCCCAACTCTCTCCTTCAACTCTCTTCTTCTCTCTCCACTCTCTTTCTCTTCGCACTCTCTCTTTCAACTCTCTTCTTCTCTCTCCACTCTCTTTCTCTCCTCACTCTCTCCTTCAACTCTCTTCTTCTCTCTCCACTCTCTTTCTCTCAGCACTCCCTCCTTCAACTCTCTCCACTCTCTTTATCTCCCCACTCTCTCCTTCTCTCATCACTATCTCTTTCGTTCCTCACTCACCTCGCTCCCTTCTCCCCCAACTCTCTCCTTCTCTTCTCATTCTCCAACTTTCATTTTAAAAATAATTTTTGACCCCTCTCTCTCTCTCTCTTTTTGCCTCTTTCTCTTTATATTTTTATATGTATTTATATATTACCTTCTCCCCGTTTTAACTAATTTCTGTCTTTCTGTTTTTTTCTCTCTTTTTTTCTTTCGCTGTGTATTTTTCTGTTTTTTTCTTTCTCTCTCCTGTTTTTTTTCCGGTTTTTTTTTTTGCTTCTCTGAAATGATCTTTCTGTCTGTCTGTTTTCTATTGGCCTCTTTCCCCTTTTTCCCCACCAAGTCTTTCTTCTTTGCTCTATTTTCTGGTTTTGATGATCGCTTCCATCGCTTGATCCCTCCCGCGTGACGTCACATATGGCTGGTAGTCGTCGTCACCCTTCTCTATTCTGGACGAGATGTTCGATCTTATCTAATGAGTCTATGCCTGCCAACTTTGCCTCTCTTATAAGTGTTATTTTTAGTGTCTCATTGAGTCTTCTTCTTTTTCTGTATCCTGATGTTTCCCATAGAAGAGCCTGCTTTTTTAATTCTCTTGATATATCATCTCAACACATGTCTGACATATGTCCATCTTCTTTTCTTAATTGTAGATGAGATCTTTGGTTGCATGGCCATTTCTATTACTTCAATATTATTCTTGAATTCATTCCATTGTAGATGAGATCTTTGGTTGCATGGCCATTTCTCTTACTTCAATATTATTCTTGAATTCATTCCATTGTAGATGAGATCTTTGGTTGCATGGCCATTTCTATTACTTCAATATTATTCTTGAATTCATTCCATTGTAGATGAGATCTTTGGTTGCATGGCCATTTCTATTACTTCAATATTAGTATTGAATTCATTCCATTGTAGATGAGATCTTTGGTTGCATGGTCATTTCTATTACTTCAATATTATTCTTGAATTCATTCCATTGTAGATGAGATCTTTGGTTGCATGGCCATTTCTATTACTTCAATATTATTCTTGAATTCATTCCATTGTAGATGAGATCTTTGGTTGCATGGCCATTTCTATTATTTCAATATTCGTCTTGAATTCATTCCATTGTAGATGAGATCTTTGGTTGCATGGCCATTTCTATTATTTCAATATTAGTCTTGAATTCATTCCATTGTAGATGAGATCTTTGGTTGCATGGCCATTTCTATTACTTCAATATTAGTATTGAATTCATTCCATTGTAGATGAGATCTTTGGTTGCATGGCCATTTCTATTATTTCAATATTAGTCTTGAATTCATTCCATTGTAGATGAGATCTTTGGTTGCATGGCCATTTCTATTATTTCAATATTAGTCTTGAATTCATTCCATTGTAGATGAGATCTTTGGTTGCATGACCATTTCTATTATTTCAATATTAGTCTTGAATTCATTCCATTGTACACACAGTTTTTTTCTAAGGCATTTGCTTCCAACGCGTTACATTTTTTGTTATCTATTTTGTTGTTTTCCAGCTTTCACATACATATGTAAGTGTTGATATTAGGTTTGAGTTGAATATTCTAAGTTTGTTTTTCTTGCATCATCATCATCATCATCATTGAGTGCCGTCTCCACATCGAAGGTTGGCTACCATGGAGCGCCATTCCACTCTGTCTCTTGCTTTGATGGTGCAGATTGTCATAGGTTGACTTGTCCATCTTTTGATGTTACTCATCCATGATAGTCTTGGTCTGCCTCAGCCTCTTTTACCTTGTATTTTCCCCTCCAATATTACTTTTAGTTGGCTGTTGTATCTTTTAACATGCCCCAAAAATTTCATTTGTCTTGTTCAAATTTTGTTTAGTTGTTCTCTTTTCATTTTTAGTTGTTTTAAAACTTCATAGTTTGTTTTCTTCTTTTTTTTTTTACCATCCAATTATACCTATAATTATAATACATTTCTTGCTTAGTACTTTTTATTTTCATATTTTGTCCATGTTAGAATACCAGATGAAACCATAAAAAAATAGTAGGAACAAAACCCTGCCAAGAATATATAGAACAGCAACTTAAATGGTTTGGCCACCTGGTCAGAATGAATCCTTAACAATCACCATCAAGGGCGTTCTTCTCGAGAATGCATGGAAAAAGACCAAGAGGAAGACCCAGAAGAAGATGGATAGATGCAGTGACAGAGACATGTAACAACAAAGGAAAATCACTAATTCAGACAGTTCGAGCAGCTCAAGAACGACAAATGATATAAACCACGACACCATTTAGGTATCAGTGAAAAGAGAAAAGAAGAAGATGGATAGATGCAGTGACAGAGACATGTAACAACAAAGGAAAATCACAAATTCAGACAGATCGAGCAGCTCAAGAGCGACAAATGATATAAACCACGACACCTTTTAGGTATCAGTGAAAAGAGAAAAGAAGAAGATGGATAGATGCAGTGACAGAGACATGTAACAACAAAGGAAAATCACTAATTCAGACAGTTCGAGCAGCTCAAGAACGACAAATGATATAAACCGCGACACATGTTAGGTATCAGTGAGAAAGAGAAAAGCAGAAGAAAAAGAAAGTCCATGTTTTTAAAATTCACTGCTGCTTGTGCTATACTGTTCCTGATCTCTTTCTTGTGTTTCACCTTCTTGGTCTATACTATAATGTAAAGGTTCCCCTTCACGCCGTGCTGGCGAATGGGGATGCTAGTGACCATATTTTACTATGATCACAGCACAATTTTGGGTGATGTGGTCGGTATCACGTCAGGTCGACTTTACTTTCCAAAAAAACCACTGGTACCCATTTTTAATGGCTGGGTGAACTCCGGAATTTTGTAAGTCCGCAAAAAAAATCCGCCACTGCTGGGGATGGAACCCGGGGTCCTTCTTGTCAGGAAACGAGTACACTAGCCACTGAGCCACCGAGGCTCCTTGATCTATGTTACTGCCAGGATAGTCACTTCTCTTACTACGCCATTATTTACAATTATAACCGTATATATATCATCATCATCAAGTGCCATACATGCTGGCATAGGTGATCATGTCTCTCCACAACTTTCGATCACGACAGTTATTTATCATTTCTGTTGTTGACCTTCTGCCAAGCCATTCTATTAATTAAGCTGTCTAGTATTTTTTCTCTTTGCTTTCCTCTATCTCTTCATCCCTCAATTTTCCCAGTTGTTACAATATATTCCAGCTGTTCTCTTCTCATTACATGGCCAAAAATGATGATTGTTTCTTCCTAAAATTGAAAATTAGCTCTCTTTTTGCTTTGACCTCTTTCAGAACATTTTTATTACTCTTCTTAGCTGTCAATGGTATCCTCAACATTCTTCTGTAAAACCACATTTCTACAAACTCCAGTGATTTTCTTGCCTGTTGTCCTATTGTCCATGATTCACGTCCATATGTTAAAACTGACTCTGTATAACATTTAAGAACTCTTTTTCTTGTTTCGATTGTCAAAAATGGATTGCATAGTATCTTCCTCATTTTTTGGAAAGCTGCTTTTGCCTGAGCCATTCTGCGCCTCACCTCTGTTGTACATCTTCCATCTGAGGTTAACAAAGTTCCCAAATATTTAAATTAATTTACCTGTTTTAATATTGTTCTTTATAAATATATATCATCGTTCTTTATTGAAATGCACGACCTGCCTAGAGAGAAATACTACCAGAATGTAGAACGTGAATTCAACAAGTTAACTTCAAAGAAGCAAATTACTAATCGAAGGCAGTGATCATTCGCCCAGAGAAGGAAAAAAACAAACAAGCAAATGATATACAATCTAGGTAAACGATTTTCTTTAAGGGGAAGTGAGAATGTCTGAAATGCAAACCAGCCAAATGGAAAATCGCATATTCGTCATTATATTAAAGTTGGAAGCGATCTCCTGCTAAATTTGCCCACACTTGTGTTTTTTCACCCCTCACTTTACGTCATCAGATCTCACTCAGTTGTATCCCCTGTTGCATCCTTTATCCCGTTGACGTCTGCAATGTTTTTTGGGCAGTTAAAAAACCGCGCCGGTTCTTGTCGGATAATGGGTCCACACTCGAGGGCGACGATAGACTGGCGTCCAACGAGGCTGACTCAGGGGCATTGTCCAGAGGAATTAAACGAGATGGAGCGAGATTATCAACCTGTATCGAACAGCTCTTCCGGAGGTCATCTCATAATGTCCTGCCATTTCCGGGCAAATGAATCGGAAGATTTTATTCGTTCATTTCCCACAAAGTGGCAAACGAAAGATCCCATTTTAATGGGATATTTCTTCGCTTCATTTATATTTTTTTCCCATTCTGAAGTTGAAAGCCACCTGGCCTAGGTGACCACGAGCTTAAGAAACCGCTGCTGACAGGCTATATTTACTGAGGAATTTTATTTCGGCCTATATTACTCGCATTTTTAAAAATGAACAAATAGTCCAAACGGAGCGAGGAGCTATAAAGGCAGACATTTTCCTAACAGTAGAATATTTAAATGAATAAATAATATACATTTTAAAAATAATTTAAATAAATAAATTCTTCTTCTGCGGTCATGGCTCATTCAGACTAGGACTTCGGACTTTCTTATGAAGTCAGCTGTCTGCTTAAGTGATTCGGTTGCCCCGTATAGTTTCTCTTCCAGGGAGGTGGGTGTGGACCACATTGCTCTTCTCAGGTTTGTGTACTGGGGGAAATCCTGTAGAATATGTTTTGTTGTCATGTTATCCAGTGTACAGTGGCACTAGCTGGTAGTACCTATTTTGAGTTTATTGAACGTGTGGTTTCTCATTCTGTTGTGGCCAGTGCGTAGGCCAAGTATGATGACTTGATCCCTCCTTGATAGTTGTTGGTATCCGTCCCTCTCGTTATACTTTGGTTGTTCTTGTTTCCATTTTTCATGGAACTGGCCTTTGATGATGGATTTGGCTTCATCGTAGCTGACCAAATGGTTCTCTTGTGGTAATCTCCCCATCTTCGTAGATAATTTGTCTGCATGTTTGTTTCCGCGGCAAATGAATTGTAAATAAATAAAATAACTTAATTAATTAAAGAAATTAATTAATTCTTATTCTTCTTCTTCTATCCTTCCACTACTGCCGTTGGCGTCGAGGGGAGAAACAATCTGCGATTCTTTGCTCTCCTGTTGGCCTCTTCTGATGTTATCCCTCCTAGTGACTCTAGTATTCCCTTTATCCATCTCTTTCTCGGTCTTCCTCTTAATCTGGCGTTTTCGTAGCGCTTGTTTATGGCTCTTTGATTCATTGTTAGTTCTTTTTGTCTTGTTATGTGGTCGAATCAATTTATCTGTTGTTTCTTTATGTATTCGATGGCTGGTTCAATTTCAAGTTTCTTCCTCAGGTCAGTGTTTCTTACTCTGTCCCTTAAGCTGTTTCCTGCCATTCTTCTGACACATTTCATTTCGGTGGTCGTTATCTTTCTTATTGTTCTAGAGTCCAGCGTCCAATTCTGGCCCCAACAAATAAATAAATTATCTAAATAAATAAATAATGAGATCACAAGAAGACTTACAATAGCAATGTAAAAATGCCATGAACAACATGTGGAATAGTACTGGTAAGGTAGTACAATTTAAATGAATTTCTGAGAGCCTGAGCGGGCCCTCTACAATACAATCTACATCCCAACTTTGTGCTACCAATGCCAGACCTGGACCCTAGATGTAATAAGAACAATAATAAAAATAACCTCTACAGAGATTAAATGTGTTAGACGAATGACAGGAAACAGTCTGAGAGATAAGATCAGAAATAAAGAACTGAGAAAAAAAAAGCTAGGAATAGCCCCAGTCATGGAATATATAAAGAAACAACATATAAAATCGTTTGACCACGTGACAAGACAGAGTGATCAAAACACAACACAACGAGCCCTCAATAAACGCTGCGAGAACACCAGACCCAAGTGCCGACCACGAAAAAGATGGATAGATGGAGTATTAGAAACATTAGGAAACATAACAGCAGCAGAGGCGAACAGAAGAGCAAAAGACCGCAAATAATATCTCCCCTCTATTCTGAAAGGCAAATGAGGAAGGAAGGAAGGAAGGAAGGAAGGAAGGAAGGAAGGAAGGAAGGAAGGAAGGAAGGAAGGAAGGAAGGAAGGAAGGAAGGAAGGAAGGAAGGAAGGAAGGAAGGAAGGAAGGAAGGAAGGAAGGAAGGAAGGAAAGAAGGAAAAAGACTGAGAGCCTTCATCTTCCCGATAGCAACATAGGGTTGTGAATCAATGATAATCAACCAACAAAGAAGAAAATAGATTTATTCGAAACAAAATGCAACAGATACATCCTCAAGAGGTCAAAGCAAAAAGAGAGCTAATTTCCAATATTAGGAAGAAACAATCATCATTTTTTGGCCATGTAATGAGAAGAGAACAACTGGAATATATTGTAACAACTGGGAAAATTGAGGGACGAAGAGATAGAGGGAAGCAAAGAGAAAAAATACCAGACAGCTTAAGAGAATGGCTTGGCAGAAGGTCAACAATAGAAATGATAAATAACTGTCGAGATCGAAAGTTGTGAAGAGACATGATCACCTACGCCAGCAGGCATGCACTCGATGATGATGGTATCCTTAAGAGACCTTGCATAATGAAGGAGCTCAATAAAGACATAATAAAAGATTAAAACATGAGCTGCCTTATAAACATCATTCTACAGGGGAAATAAGACAATATGGCCAGGTCAAAAGACACAGTGGGCTTGAAAGAACAATAATGGAAGCCATAGTGCCTGTGTGACGCTTGAGGGGCAGAACAAGGAGAAGGTGGTTTCAAGATATCAAGCAGACATTTAACATGAAAACAAAACATGTTGCAGATCTGGCTAGAGACATACATTTTTCCCCACATATATATGTAGAGAGAGAGACAGAGAGAGAGAGAAAGACAGAGAGAGAAAGAGAGAGAGAGAAAGACAGAGAGAGAAAGACAGAGAGAGAGAGAGAAAGAGAGAGAGAGAGAGAGAGAGAGACAGAGAAATAGAGAGAGAGACAGAGACAGAGAGAGAGAGACAGAGAGAGAGAAATAGAGAGAAAGACAGAGACAGAGGAGAGACAGAGAGAGAAAGACAGAGAGAGAAAGAGAGAGAGAGACAGAGAGAGAGAAATAGAGAGAGAGACAGAGACAGAGAGAGAGACAGAGAAAGAGAAAGAGAGACATAGACAGACATGGAGAGAGAGAAACAGAGAGAGACAGAGAGAGACAGAGACAGACAGAGAGAGACAGAGAGAGAGACAGACAGAGAGAGAGAGACACGGCGATAGAGAGACAGAGAGACAGACAGAGGGAAGGTTCTGTGCTATCCCACGTATAGTTTATTACAGACACGGATTATATATGCAAGCTAGCCAAGCCATCAGATAGAGGAGATCAACGAGTTTCTATTTTCAGACGATCAGGCACATGGACAGATAGAAGACCTACAAGAACACTTCAATGGACTCAACAGGGGGTTACAAGGTGACGATATCTCTCAGACATCATCGGCACGTTTATTATGGTCAACATAACACTAGGCCGCTCAAAAAAAATTGCTGATACCAATAGTAAAAACTCTGTAGCCGGGTCGGTCAAAAATAAGGAGGGAAAATACCAGATCTGAGAATTAATCCCAGTCTCTTTCGATGAGTATTGAGCATCATCCTGACTACTCAACCACTCGGCGTCAACTTTTGGCTATTAGCAAACATCATCTTGACAGACAAGCTAATGTCTACGTAGGATCTCAAATAGGAACGGGAGAGAATACATTTCGAATGAGCAGATAGAAGATGACAAATTTAAACATAAAACGTGTCGAGCTTTATAAGAATATGGCGTTGGAAATACATCGGTCATGTGCTGAGAATGAAGGAAGAAAGACTTCTCACTCATCAGGCGTTAATTTATAAACCATCTGGTCAAAGAAAACAAGGCAGACCAAGACAATAGCTACACAGAATAATTGATAGAAAAGGCTCAACCATGGGACTCATCATCATGTGCCATACCGGTTGGCGTAGGTGATCATGTCCTTCCACAATCTTCTATCTACAGTGCACCATATCAGTTCTGTTCGTGACTGTTTTCCATGTCATGACACCAAGCTATCCAGTATTTTCTCTCCTTGCCGTCCGCGATCTCTCTTTCCTTTTATTTTGCCAGTTGTAACAAAATATTCCAACTTTCCTCTTCTCATGATGTGCGCGAAAAATGTTGATTGCTTCTTTCTGATGTTTTTTAGGAGTTCCCTTTTTGTGTTGGCCTCTTTGTGAACTTCCTCTTTGGTCTTTTTAGCTGTCCAGGGAACTTTCAACATTCTTCTAAGAAATCCCATCTCTGTGGCCTCCAATCGTCTTTTCATTTGTTTCTCTACTGTCCATGATTCGCTTCCATAGGTCAGAATCGGTTCTATATAGCACCGATGGATTCTCTTTCTCATTTCTATTGACATAGATTTGTTGCATGAGATATTTTTTCATTTTCATGCTATTTTGGCCTGAGCTATTCTGCTTTTTATTTCTGTGATACATCTTCCATCTGATGTTATTATTGTGCCAAGTATTTGACGCGTTGCACTTGTTTCAGATTTGTCCTGTTTATTTTTATGCTGCATGATGGTGGACTATGGAACTAAGAAACAAGAAAGAACTACAAGAACTAGCAGCAGATCATCAATTGTGGGGAAGAACTATGACTCCCGCCCTGTGTGACGTCTTCGGCCCGAGAGGAAAATGAATGATGAATCAATGAATGATAAATCAATGAATGATGAATCAATGAATGATGAATCAATGAATGATAAATCACTGAATGATGAATCAATGAATGATGAATCAATGAATGATGAATCAATGAATGATGAATCAGTGAATGATAAATCAATGAATGATGAATCAGTGAATGAGAATCAATGAATGATGAATCAGTGAATGATAAATCAATGAATGATGAATCAATGAATGATGAATCAATGAATGATGAATCAATGATGAATCAATGAATGATAAATCAATGAATGATAAGTCAATGAATGATGAATCAATGAATGATGAATCAATGAATGATAAGTCAATGAATGATGAAACAATGAATGATGAATCAATGAATGATAAATCAATGAATGATGAATCAATGAATGATGAATCAATGAATGATAAATCAATGAATGATGAAACAATGAATGATGAATCAATGAATGATAAATCAATAAATGATGAATCAATGAATGATGAATCAATGAATGATGAATCAATGAATTCTTCTTCTTTCCTCCTCATTTGCCCCTCAGCGTCGAGGGGAGAAACAGTTTGTTGTCTTTAGCCCTTCTGTTGGCCTTTCCTGTTGTTATGTTTCCTAAGGCTTCTAATATTCCATCAATCCATCTTTTTCGTGGCCGGCCTTTGTGTCTAGTGTTCTCTCAACGTTTATTGAAGGCTCGTTGTGTTGTGTTTTAATCTTTCTGTCTTGTCACGTGGCCACATTCATTTTATTTGTTGTTTCTTCATATATTATTTGGCGAGGGTTATTCCCAGCTTTTTCTCAGTTCTTCATTTCTCATCTTGTCTCTCAGACTGTTTCCTGTCATTCGTCTGACACATTCCATCTCAGAATAAGAAATCATTTCTAGAAGGTCACGGCGATATGAAACATCAACAGAATAAATCTGACACTCAATTACAGTTCATACAACTACTGGAGACCCGGTGGCTGAAGCCATAACTCGTTGGACTAGACACAGGAGACCCGGTGGCTGAAGCCATAACTCGTTGGACTAGACACAGGAGACCCGGTGGCTGAAGCCATAACTCGTTGGACTAGACACAGGAGACCCGGTGGCTGAAGCCATAACTCGTTGGACTAGACACAGGAGACCCGGTGGCTGAAGCCATAACTCGTTGGACTAGACACAGGAGACCCGGTGGCTGAAGCCATAACTCGTTGGACTAGACACAGGAGACCCGGTGGCTGAAGCCATAACTCGTTGGACTAGACACAGGAGACCCGGTGGCTGAAGCCATAACTCGTTGGACTAGACACAGGAGACCCGGTGGCTGAAGCCATAACTCGTTGGACTAGACACAGGAGACCCGGTGGCTGAAGCCATAACTCGTTGGACTAGACACAGGAGACCCGGTGGCTGAAGCCATAACTCGTTGGACTAGACACAGGAGACCCGGTGGCTGAAGCCATAACTCGTTGGACTAGACACAGGAGACCCGGTGGCTGAAGCCATAACTCGTTGGACTAGACACAGGAGACCCGGTGGCTGAAGCCATAACTCGTTGGACTAGACACCAGGAGACGGAGGGTTCGAATCCCGGTAGGATCAAAGGTTTTCTCTATCTGGGGGAGAAGGAAGGGAAGGGGGAGGGGTGGGAAGAAAACTTAGACCCAAATAACTCTAGACGACTGCACTGGTCAAGCGGCCTTTGTTCTCCGGACCTATAGGTCTCCCCCATTAGACCCCTGTAATGTGAACATGGGGACCAGAAAGATGTGTTTGTTATTTTTTAATTTTTTTTGGTCATCGTAGCAGTCTCAGCACGCGCCAATAGACATAAGGCGAAACCGCGCAGAAAGTGAACACAGCCATCTGTCCCCTATCATAAGATATCATCATTCATCGTAAACAATTGGAATATCGAAACATGATCAAAACGGATAAGACACACAGCTCACGGTGTACACAGAGCACTTAACTCAGTAGCTATGTTTGTTATACAACGGAAATGATGGTACAAAGAAACTACGACGCTGGTTGTCTCTTGCCTTCCTTCGGTTTGTTTACGGTCGGCTTCGCTAGCCTTTGAATAAAGGTCTCACTCACAAGGTCACCACTGAAGCCACCAGGCATGGCACTTAATGATGATGATGACCATCGAAAAGAATTGTGTCAGGTGAATGGTGGGAGCTAGCTTGGTAGATAACACTAAAAGTGAAAAATTAAGAGACCCCAGTTAGTGGTCACTTCCACTGCAGAATGTTCAAAAAGAACAAATTAAGAAGCTTGGTGGTTTAGTAGCAAGGCATTGGCCTCTTGGCAAGAAGATAGCGGGTTACAATCCCTCCAAAGTGGCGGAAAATGTGTTTCTTGCATCCGTGCCTTCTTCTTAGCTTTCCGCTCCTCTGGTCTCTAGAAACTAAAACCCGATGTCGAGCCTATAAATTAGGACGGCCCATGTACATTAAGCCACTACGGAAGCCAACTGAGAGTATTACACAACAGGCCCTTTTTTGGAATCCCCAGGGGAAAAGACAAAGAGGAAGACCAAGGAATTCTTGGAGAAGACAGATTGAAGCAGAGATGAAGATGATGGGGAAGACATGGAATGATCTTAAAGGAATTGCAAAAAACAGAACGACTTGGAAAGTGTTTGTTGAAGACCTATGCTCCACTGGGAGCTGAAAAGGTAGAAGAAGAAGAAGAATGTATATTAAGCGCACGTTTATCATCATCATCATCCTCAAGTACCATGCTGCTGGCGTAGGTGATCATGTCTCTCCACAACTTTCGATCACAACAGTTATCTATCATTTTTGTTGTTGACATTCTGTCAAGTCATTCTCTTAAGCTGTCTGGTATTTTTCATCTTTGCTTCCCTCTATCTTTTCGTACCTCAATTTTCCCAGTTGTCACATTATATTCCAGCTCTTCCCTTCTCATAACATGGCCAAAAATGATGATTCTTTCTTCCTAATATTGGAAATTAGCTCTCTTTTTTTCTTTGGCTCTTTCAGAACGTTTTCAATACTCTTTTTAGCTGTCCATGGTATTCTCAACATACTTCTGTAAAACTACATTTCTATAGCCTCCAGTGATTTTCATGTCTGTTGTCCTATTGTCTATGATTCACATCCATATGTTATGACTGGCTCTACATAACATTTAAGAACTCTGTTTTTTGTTTCTATTGTCAAACATGGATTAGAAAGTATCTTCCTCATTTTTTGGAAAGCTGCTTTTCCTTGAGCCATTCTGCATCTCACCTCTGTTGTACATCTACCATCTCACCTCTGTTGTACATCTACCATCTCACCTCTGTTGTACATCTACCATCTCACCTCTGTTGTACATCTACCATCTCACCTCTGTTGTACATCTACCATCTCACCTCTCTTGTACATCTACCATCTCACCTCTGTTGTACATCTACCATCTCACCTCTGTTGTACATCTACCATCTCACCTCTGTTGTACATCTACCATCTCACCTCTGTTGTACATCTACCATCTCACCTCAGTTGTACATCTACCATCTCACCTCTGTTGTACATCTACCATCTCACCTCTGTTGTACATCTACCATCTCACCTCTGTTGTACATCTACCATCTCACCTCTGTTGTACATCTACCATCTCACCTCTGTTGTACATCTACCGTCTGAGGTTAACATTGTCCCCAGATATTTAAATTCATTTACCTGTTTTAATATTGTCCCACTTGTATATATTGCGCATTGCAGAGATGTCTTTTTCTTTGTTGCTACCATTACTTCTGTCCTTTTTCTATTGAGGCTAAGTCCTTTATTTTGCTTTCTTTCCCTATAATGTCTAATATTTCTTTCAACTCGCTTTCATTTTAGCGATTACAACTGTATCATCAGCATACCTTAGATTATTTATATTATGACCTCCAATTATTATTCCAGGTATGCCCATTATGAATCTTGAAATAATCTCACAATACATAATTAAATAAATCTAGTCACTACTTACAACCATGCCTAACACTCTGTTTTATTTGTTGAAACATTCGCAATTGATTTTAAGTTCTTAAAGCTGCTGTTTGTTGCCAGTACATGTTCTTTATTATTCTTAGATCTTTGCTGTCTACGTTTATGCTTTCTAAAATGTTGATTATTTCTTGGTGCTTTACTTTGTCAAATGCCTTGGTGTAATCTATGAAACATAGGTATAGATCTGTTTTCACCTCTATGGCTCTTTCTACTAAAGATCTTATGATATAAATGGCATTGCTTGTTCCTTTATCTCTAACAAAACCACACTGTTCATCGCTAATTTCTGGACTGATTTTGTTTCGCACTCTTCGCATGATGATTCTTAGTAATATCTTAGTCATGTGACTCATTAAGCTTATTGTGCGATGATCATCGCATTCAATCGCACCCGATTTCTTTGGTAGGGCTATGAATATTGATTTGAGCATGTCGTCTGGTATATATCCGATGTTGTAGATGTCATTCAATATTTTTGCTATAAGGCGCACGGTAAAAAAAAAAAACCCTTGATAGTGAAAAGTAAAAAAAAAAAAAAGAGTAACAAAAAGTGGCTCCCTCCTGTGGAGAAACGTTGTGCATTTAACGATCTTTAACGCTGAAAGGTACATATATCGTGGCTTGTCGTGAATTAGCGACATGATGCTACCACGCCTACTTAATTGAGAGAAGATCAATAACTAACGATAATTCTCAAACAGCAGAGATAGACTCAAGATGCAACAAAGCTTGTCAAATCATCGGTCAGTTATCACCACTATTGTCCAACAAGGAAATAACTCTGGAGGCAAAACGAGCACTCTACAATACAATCTTCATCCCAACGTTGTGCTACCAATGCCAGACCTGGACCCTAGATGCAAGAACAATAAGAAAAATAACCTCTACAGAGATGAAATGTGTTAGACGAATGACAGGAAACAGTCTGAGAGATAAGATCAGAAATGAAGAACTGAGAAAAAAGCTAGGAATAGCCCCCGCCATAGAATATATAAGGAAACCACAGATAAAATGGTTTGGCCACGTGACAAGGCAGAAAGAACAAAACACAACACAACGAGCCTTCAACAAACGTTGTGAGAACACCAGACCCAAGGGTCGACCACGAAAAAGATGGATCGATGGAATATTAGAAGCACTAGGAAACATAACAGCAGCAGAGGCGAACAGAAGAGCAAAGGACCGCAAATTATATCTCCCCTCGACGCTGAAAGGCAGATGAGGAAGGAAAGAGGAAGAAGAAGAAGATCAATAACTTTGGGTGGCTTTGTCGGGAGCTGTGACATGTGGTGGAGCAGACATGGGAAACCCCTGACTGCAGTGAACTGATTCCATAAACGGAACAGAAGAGCGGTTAAAAAAAAAAAACGAAATGGTTAGACACAGTGTTTAACAACTAGCTCTGACAAGCTGTGAACAAAGCAAGAAGAGATCGTGTCAAGCACAATGAAATCAGAAAAAAAACGTTGGAATTCTACCAGTCACTGAATACATAGAGAGACACAGATACAAGTGGTTTGAGCATTTAATGTGCATGAAGCACTCAGTACCAGCGTCAAGAGAATAAAACAACAAAATGGAACAACCAAGATATAGAGGTAGATCAAGAAGAAGATGGAATTGACGACATAATAAAACAATACAATATCACTATTTACCAAGCCACGGAAAGTGTCATTGATAGAAAACACATCATTGACTTAAGCCTGCGACGCCTACCAGGAAAAAACAGAACATGATAAAAGAAAAAAGAAAAGAAAGTTAACAAAAAGCAGACAGAACGTTTTCAGAAAAGAATGATAGACAGAATATTAAAAACACTCGGCATTTTGGTAGCAGAGGAGACCAACCAGTGAAGGAAAAACTCATTATATATTATCTTTCTTCTCAACGTTAAAAGGCAAATTAATGACGGAAAGAAGAAATAAGAAATAAGAAAAATAAAGTATTCTCACAGATTAACAGTCAACAACTCTATTAAAGCAGGCAAATTAATTTAAGTATCTGGGAACAATGTTATCCTCAAATGGTAGATGTACAACAGAGGTGAGATGGTAGATGTACAACAGAGGTGAGATGGTAGATGTACAACAGAGGTGAGATGGTAGATGTACAACAGAGGTGAGATGGTAGATGTACAACAGAGGTGAGATGGTAGATGTACAACAGAGGTGAGATGGTAGATGTACAACAGAGGTGAGATGGTAGATGTACAACAGAGGTGAGATGGTAGATGTACAACAGAGGTGAGATGGTAGATGTACAACAGAGGTGAGATGGTAGATGTACAACAGAGGTGAGATGGTAGATGTACAACAGAGGTGAGATGGTAGATGTACAACAGAGGTGAGATGGTAGATGTACAACAGAGGTGAGATGGTAGATGTACAACAGAGGTGAGATGGTAGATGTACAACAGAGGTGAGATGGTAGATGTACAAGAGAGGTGAGATGGTAGATGTACAACAGAGGTGAGATGGTAGATGTACAACAGAGGTGAGATGCAGAATGGCTCAGGCAGAAGTGTAGCAGTGAATGTCAGGGTGTGGGGAGAGAAGGAGAGTAAGGGTCAGTTTAGAGAGAGTGAGGAAAACTTAGTACCGGGGACAGTCACGAGAAATTCGAGGAGAACTGTGTTCAGAGGAAGAGTAGGAATCTCGTGACTGAAAATAGTGATAACATGGGTGGTGAGTGGATGACGTAGTAGAAATCTATTGGAGGGGAGACTAAGGAAGTGAGTTTTGATTGGTTAGAGGGCGAGGAATATAATCACCTGCAAGGTGTAGAAACGAGCTCTCCATCAGAAAAGGGACATGTGGCCGAGAAGTTATAGTCGGCCAGGTCGTTAGGCGTTAGCCTATAGTGACAGTGAGCTCAAGCTCAGCGTAGCTGATTTATGGATAGTTAGAAGTTATTTAGAAGAGAATCTCTCTGGTACTTAAGAAGTAGTGAAGCCATAATAAAGATAATTGGTTAGGAGGCTAGAAGCCAAGTGTAATTGTGGTTAGGACATTATTAGTTAAGCTGAGAGAGAGTGACTACATGATGAGATATCGTCAAGTAAAAGTTGTGATTTTCCTGATCCATATGTTTGAATAGCCGAGTGGAAATGTATACCCACTTGCTGTGTAAATAGTGTGAATATTCTGGAGTTGTTGAAGTTGATTAATAAAATTGATGTTACATTTTAATGAAAGACTTCAGTGTGCAGTAATACCATTATTCCAGTAAGTCGTATCTACATGTCATGGTGGTTAATTGAAGTTGGGAGTTGTCGTGGGCACAGAAGTGTAGAAGAATCCAGAATCTAGTGCAGAACGGTCCAGTTCACAAGACGAAGTATGATCCGGTGTGCATTGGGTACATTACAGCAAAGCAGTCACAGACATTGTGACTTCTGTGGTTGCCTACTGGAAGGCGTGTGAGCGAGGCAGATCCACGTTCACAACGACATTCTTCTAAGAGCGTCAGTGAACACGCATCCAATTATACAGAACTGAAGAAGACAGGCTACCTCTAGCACGGCACAGGTTAGCAACTGTTATTCTCTAAGTGCAAGAACATAACAACAGCGATTGGCAGTGCCGGTATAAACAAAATACACGGTTATAGAAGCAGCTTTCCAAAATATGAGGAAGATACTGTGACATCTATGTTTGACAATAGAAACAAGAAAAACTGTTCTTAAATGTTATGTAGGGCAAGTCTTAAATTATGGATGTGAATCATGGATAATAGAAACAAGAAAAAACTGTTCTTAAATATTATGTAGGGCCAGTCTTAACATATGAATGTGAATCATGGACAATGGACAACAGACAGGAAAATCACTGGAGAATGTAGAAATGTGTTTTTACAGAAGAATGTTGAGAATACCATGGACAGCTAAGAAGAGTAATGAAAACGTTCTGAAAGAGGCCAAAGCAAAAAGAGAGCTAATTTCCAATATTAGGAAGAAACAATTATCATTTTTTGGCCATATAATGAGAAGGGAACAGCTGGAATATATTGTAACAACTGGGAAAATGAGCGACGAAGAGATAGAGGGAAGCAAAGAGAAAATATACCAGACAGCTTAAGAGAATGGCTTGGCAGAAGGTCAACAACAGAAACGATAAATAATTGTGGAGATCGAAAGTTGAAGAGAGACATGATCACCTACGCCAGCAGGTCCGGTATTTGATGATGACTCATTGTCCATCTCGTCAATCGTTTTACTCCGGTGGGTCAATGTCACGACCGCTCAAGTGATTGAATCGATGCCTCTGACCACGGTATGAGATATTGATATAACTTCATTTATTTCCGATACTATATCTCAGTCAACCACTGGCGAGTCTGTGACAAACTAATAAACAAAACGGATTAATCCGAGTTGGGGGAATTTTAGTTATAGAGAGTCTCGGTTATTTTCTGCCTGTCAATCAGGCAGTTAGTCATGAAAGAAGTCAGAACACGTTGTCTGTAGGATGGGGATAGGGCGCTCTCGCTTTCATTAAATGGATATTATCCAATGCTCGCGAGTAGTGTCCCCTTACTGAAGTGGGAGGCAATCGGCCAGTAACTGCAGTTTGATGACGGAGGCGTGATTTTTGCTTGGTTGCGTTAGGACAACATAGCTCCACGTTTGAGATAAAAGAGATTGGAATTTGTTTTAAATTGGATTATGATTAATGCGGTGCGACAGCACGTGGATTAAGCTTGTGGCTGTTATAAAAGTGTAATGCTGTCTTCACCATCAAATTTTAGCTGCTATAGAACATCAATCTTTTCTGATGCACTGGCCGCGCAGTATCAAACATTGTCAGTATTAAACATTGTCAGTATTAAACATTGTCAGTATTAAACATTGTCAGTATTAAACATTGTCAGTATTAAACATTGTCAGTATTAACCATTGTCAGTATTAAACATTGTCAATATTAAACATTGTCAATATTAAACATTGTCAGTATTAAACATTGTCAATATTAAACATTGTCAATATTAAACATTGTCAATATTAAACATTGTCAGTATCAAACATTGTCAATATTAAACATTGTCAGTATTAAACATTGTCAGTATCAAACATTGTCAATATTAAACATTGTCAGTATCAAACATTGTCAATATTAAACATTGTCAGTATCAAACATTGTCAATATTAAACATTGTCAGTATCAAACATTGTCAATATTAAACATTGTCAATATAAAACATTGTCAGTATCAAACATTGTCAATATTAAACATTGTCAATATTAAACAATGTCAGTATTAAACATTGTCAATATTAAACATTGTCAATATTAAACATTGTCAGTATCAAACATTGTCAGTATCAAACATTGTCAGTATTAAACATTGTCAGTATTAAACATTGTCAGTATTAAACATTGTCAATATTAAACATTGTCAGTATTAAACATTGTCAGTATTAAACATTGTCAGTATTAAACATTGTCAATATTAAACATTGTCAATATTAAACATTGTCAGTATTAAACATTGTCCGTATTAATCATTGTCAGTATTAAACATTGTCAGTATTAAACATTGTCAGTATTAAACATTGCCAATATTAAACATTGTCAGTATTAAACATTGTCAGTATTAAACACTGTCGGTTTAAACATTGACAGTATTAAACATTGTCAGTATTAAACATTGTCAGTATTAAACATTGTCAATATTAAACATTGTCAGTATTAAACATTGTCAGTATTAAACATTGTCAATATTAAACATTGTCAGTATTAAACATTGTCAATATTAAACATTGTCAGTATTAAACATTGTCAGTATTAAACATTGTCAGTATTAAACATTGTCAATATTAAACATTGTCAGTATTAAACATTGTCAGTATTAAACATTATCAGTATTAAACATTGTCAATATTAAACATTGTCAGTATTAAACATTGTCAATATTAAACATTGTCAGTATTAAACATTGTCAGTATTAAACATTGTCAATATTAAACATTGTGAGCAGTCTGGTAGGTTGCGACGTAGTCGCCTTAGATATAATAGAAGACCATAACTAGGGACTTAACGATACGCAGGGTCACCTTTATCTACGTCCCTGGACCCACGGGAGCACGGGGTAATGAAAGAGCGGACTGGTTGGCTAGCTGCGCTATTATTGAGGACGATAAACTAATGGATGGGTGGACATCATCAATGCACTCCGCAATGTCTGAAGGGCACATGACTTTAACAGCCATGAGATGCGTAACTCCTTCGGATGATAGAGATGGGAGTTAAGATGGGCACAGCCAGAAACGAGAAACTTAGTGGGCGTGTAAGAAGACTTATCAACCAACATAGAACTGGAGTCGTCAGTCGCTGGACACTGCGAACGTGCTGAGGAGGGGATCTGAGCACCTATGGACATGTTCGGAGTGCAATGATACTAAGCCACGGCCACAAATAACTCAATGATTATTTGGTAAAGTTATAACACGAGACTTGAATCTGCATCTGAGCACGCGAGTTTCCACCCATATCTGCTCGGCGGACTATCCAGAAGTGTTCGGAAACTTCTGGATAGTGTCGCTTCAAGCATCGATGCGAGCCAGGTAACACAAATCTTGCTAAATGTTATACAAGGAAGGATTCAGAATACTTTCAATATGGAATTAGAAGAACAATAATTTAGATTTAAAAAAAAAACAGTGGGTCAAAAGAAGCCATATTCTGCATGCGGACATTAATAAAAAGTACACAGAAGTAAACAAACCAATATGTGTCTGCTTCATAGGCTACACCAAAGCTTTTCCTAGAATACACCATAAACAACTTATACACTCCCTAAAGATATACATCTAGATGACATGGACATACGACTAATATGTAATCTATACTGGGAGCAAACAGCAATAATAAAATATAACAAAGAGAACTCTACACCCATTGATATAAAAAGAGGAGTAAGACAGGGATGCATCCTATCACCAAGCTTGTTCAATCTATACACTGAGCAAATCTTTAAAAATATCATAGAGATGCCAGGCCTACAAATTAATGGAAAGATAATCAATAACCTAAGATATGCTGACGATACTGTACTACTAGCAGAAAATCCTAAAGATCTACAACAATTACTTAATGAAATAAACATGACAAGCAAAAAATATGGACTAGATATGAATATAAAAAAAGATTAAAACTATGATCATAAGCAAAGATAATACTCAAAACCCACAAGTGGATATCAACATTGAAGGAATAGACCTGGAGACAGTTCAGAACTACAACTACCTTGGACATACTATCATTGCACATCCGAAAATGCCCATAGGTGATCAGATCCCCACTTCAGCAAGTCTGAAAGAAGTAAAAGAATAGGAATGGCAAAAAGTCATTTTAATGTGGTGAAAAATATACTAACATCAAAACAAATAACACAATGGCTAAAACTAAGAATAGCAAAATATTATATCTTCTCAATATTCCTGTATGGTGTAGAAACATGTACATTAAATAAGAAAACAGAGCAGAAAATTGAAGCCTTTGAAATGTGGATTTATAGAAGAATAAAAGAATTCGATGAAAAGAAAATAAAACAGGAATTCGATGAAAAGAAAATAAAACAAACGATGAAGTCTTAAAACAACTAAAAATGTAAAGAGAACTACCAGACACAATTCAAACAAAACAAATGAAACTTTTGGGCCATGTTAAAAGACACAGCAGCCTACTAAAAGTAATATCGGAAGGAAAAATACAAGGTAAAAGAGGCAGAGGCAAGACTAACATGACGAGTAACATCAAAAGATGGACAAGTCAACCTATGACAACCTGCACCATCAAAGCAAGAGACAGAGTAGAATGGCGCTCCATGGTAGCCAACCTTCGATGCGGAGACGGCACTCAATGGCGATGATGAGAATAGTAAAATGCTCTTGCATCTATATCTGCCAGTAAACACTTGCGTTCATCTCGTTGCAGTCGCTCTACTGCCCTATTTAAAACCATCACACAGCCCACCCTCCATTTCTTAGTGATCGCCCATGTACATTATCTAGCTGCGATCTTCAATAAAACAAATAAAACTGGATTATTGGTGATTGCCACTGTCACACTCTGACACAGTGAGCCAGGCGTAACGCCCGAGTGAATAATCAACTGAGTTAGTCACGTCTCAGCGATTTTAACCTGCTGGTGCGTGAATTACCTCAGTATAGCAGTAATTAACAGTTGCCATGGAAACTCTAGCAGTTGATTGTTTTTGCTTTTTTTTTTTTTTTTTGTAAAAGATTGACAGAATGAGTACTTTACATGATTCCGTCTGAGAAGAGCAGATAGAACAGGAATGTATGAGAGAGCTTGTTTGCCTGGGATCATCATCATCATCAAGTGCCGGGCCTGCTGGAGTAGGTGATCATGTTTCTCCACAACTTTCGATCTCGACAGTTATTTATCATTTCTGTTGTTAACCTTCTGCCAAGCCATTCTCTTAAGTTGTCTGGTATATTTTCTCGTTGCTTCCCTCTATCTCTTTTTCCCTCAACTTTCCCAGTTGTCGCAATATTTTCCAGCTGTTCCCTTCTCATTACATGGCAAAAAATGATGATTGTTTCTTCCTAATATTGGAAATTAGCTCTCCTTTTGCTTTAGCCTCTTTCAGAACGTTTTCATTATTCCTCTTAGCTGTCCATGGTATTCTCAACATTTTTCTGTAAAACCACATTTCTACAGACTCCAGTGGTTTTCTTGTCTGCTGTCCTATTGTCCATGATTCATATCCATATGTTAAGACTAGCTCTACATAACATTTAAGAACTCTTTTTCTTGTTTCTATTGTCAAAAATGGATTGCATAGTATCTTCCTCATGTTTTGGAAAGCTGCTTTTGCCTGAGCCATTCTACCATCTCTCCTCTGCTGTACATCTACCATCTCACCTCTGTTGTACATCTACCATCTCACCTCTGTTGTACATCTACCATCTCACCTCTGTTGTACATCTACCATCTCACCTCTGTTGTACATCTACCATCTCACCTTTGTTGTACATCTACCATCTCACCTCTGTTGTACATCTACCATCTCACCTCTGTTGTACATCTACCATCTCACCTCTGTTGTACATCTACCATCTCACCTCTGTTGTGCATCTACCATCTCACCTCTGTTGTGCATCTACCATCTCACCTCTGTTGTACATCTACCATCTCACCTCTGTTGTACATCTACCATCTCACCTCTGTTGTACATCTACCATCTCACCTTTGTTGTACATCTACCATTTCACCTCTGTTGTACATCTACCATCTCACCTCTGTTGTACATCTACCATCTCACCTCTGTTGTACATCTACCATCTCACCTCTGTTGTACATCTACCATCTTACCTTTGTTGTACATCTACCATCTCACCTCTGTTGTACATCTACCATCTCACCTCTGTTGTACATCTACCATTTCACCTCTGCTGTACATCTACCATCTCACCTCAGTTGTACATCTACCATCTCACCTCTGTTGTACATCTACCATCTCACCTCTGTTGTACATCTACCATCTAACCTCTGTTGTACATCTACCATCTAACTTCTGTTGTACATCTACCATCTCACCTTTGTTGTACATCTACCATCTCACCTCTGTTGTACATCTATCATCTCACCTCTGTTGTACATCTACCATCTCACCTCTATTGTACATCTACCATCTCACCTCTGTTGTACATCTACCATCTCACCTCTGTTGTACATCTATCATCTCACCTCTGTTGTACATACTACCATCTCACCTCTATTGTACATCTACCATCTCACCTCTGTTGTACATCTACCATCTCACCTCTGTTGTACATCTATCATCTCACCTCTGTTGTACATCTACCATCTCACCTCTATTGTACATCTACCATCTCACCTCTCTTGTACATCTACCATCTCATCTCTGTTGTACATCTATCATCTCACCTCTGTTGTACATCTACCATCTCACCTCTATTGTACATCTACCATCTCACCTCTCTTGTACATCTACCATCTCACCTCTGTTGTACATCTACCATCTCACCTCTGTTGTACATCTACCATCTCACCTCTGTTGTACATCTACCATCTCACCTCTGTTACTACTTCACACACTACTACTATCACTACTGTTACTACTATTAGTACTACAACCACTACTACCACCACTACTACCACCACTACTACCACCACTACTACCACCACTACTACTACTATTACTACCACCACTACTACCACCACTACTACCACCACTACTACCACCACTACTATCACCACTACTACTACTATTACTACGACCACTACTACCATCACTACTACCACCACTACTACTACTATTACTACAACCACTACTACCACCACTACTACCACCATTACCACCACCACTACTACCACCACTACTACCACCACTACTACACCACTACTACCACCACTACTACCACCACTACTACCACCACTACCACCACCACTACTACCACCACTACTACCACCACTACTACCACCACTACTACAACTACTACCTCTACTGCTATTACTATTACTACTACCACCACTACTACCACCACTACTACCACCACTACGACTACTATTACTACCACCACTACTACAACTACTACCTCTACTGCTATTACTATTACTACTACCACCACTACTACCACCACTACTACCACCACTACTACCACCACTACCACCACCACTACTACCACCACTACTACCACCACTACTACCACCACTACTACCACCACTACTACCTCTACTGCTACTACTATTACTACTACCACCACTACTACCACCACGGGATATGGCGGGATTCGAACCTGGGACGTTCCTGCCCAGAGACTGACATCCTACATCTAGACCACTAAGCTTTTACATCTTCACTTTCAACAGACCCCCACCAATTCGGGGAGCTTGACAACAAAATGTAGAATAGCTCAGGTCAAAATAACATTTCAGGAAATGAAAAATATCTTATGCAACAAATCTGTGTCAATAGAAGTGAGAAAAAGAGTTCATCGGTGCTATATAGAACCAATTCTGACCTATGGAAGCGAATCATGGAAAGTAGACAAACACAATGAAAAGACGATTAGAGGCCACAGAGATGTGATTTCTCAGAAGAATGTTGAAAGTTCCCTGGACAGCTAAAAAGACCAATGAGGAAGTTCTCAAAGAGGCCAACACAAAAAGGGAGCTCTTAAAAAACATCAGAAAGAAACAATCAACATTTTTCCTGCACATCATGAGAAGAGAAAAGTTGGAATACTTGGTTACAACTGGCAAAATAATAGGAAAGAGAGATCGCGGACGACAAAGAGAGAAAATACTGGATGGCTTGGTGTCATAGCATGGAAAGCAGTCAACAACAGAACTGATACGATGCACAGTAGATAGAAGATTGTGGAATGACATGATCGCCTACGCCAACCGGTATGGCACATGATGATGATGTCAACACTCACATCGTTAGTCAGAATATTTTAAAACGGCTGCCACTGGAAAAACCAAATGGAAAGTAAATGATGGTCTTCGTCAGCTGACGGTTTATCGACCCTACATTAAAGGTGATACTTTGATTAGGTTTGTCCTATGTGGAGAATGAATGTTCCTCAAATCCATGTAGGTGGCGCATGCTAGTTCTTGCGGATAAATAAAGGGGGACAACATTGATGCAGACCAGTGAACCAATTTCGGTCCCCTGTGGCAGGATTCGAACATGGGACTTTCCATTTCAGAGACGGACGCCTTACCTCCAGACCACCCAGTTACCATCCAGATTACCTTCATCATCATCATCATCATCATCATCATCATCATCATCAGGTGTAATGCCGGTGGCGAGGCGATCATCCCTCTTCACATTTCTCGACCATTCGTGCACATCATAATATCAGACGTTGAAACGTCTCCCCATATCTTTTCTGTCCACCTCTCCATTCACCTGATCATCTAACATGTAGTTATAGATAATTGTGCTTCACCGTTCGTTCTCGTTGTCCCTGCTTTCTGAGGAAGGCCACAGGCCGAAACGTCAGTATTCTGCTGTGTTCCTTCTTTGTAAAGCTGTCACCATACCTTGGAGTGTCTAACACTCCCCACCACTAGCTTTTTATCAGTCGTTGACATTTATCGTTGACATTTATCGTTGACATTTATCGTTGACATTTATCGTTGACATTTATCGTTGACATTTATCGTTGACATTTATTTTGTCATTTGGATAAGCTGTTCAATACTTTTTTCTCTTGTTTCTCTTCTGCTCTTCTTTCGATTGTTGCTGTCCTTGTTTTTGTAGTACTCGGTGCCTTCTTACATCATCAC
Organism: Megaustenia siamemsis; assembly: GCA_032433765.1. Lineage (NCBI taxonomy): Eukaryota > Metazoa > Mollusca > Gastropoda > Stylommatophora > Ariophantidae > Megaustenia > Megaustenia siamemsis. Next base: position 13,155,301 of record JAVIAB010000026.1, on the reverse strand, counting down.
GTGATTAATGAACATTGATTCATCCTTTTCTTATGGCTCTGATGATATTTCTGGTTGATCCAGCTTTTTTTAAAAAACATTCTTTATTCGTCATTTTAGCAGTACACTGACATTTGTAGCATTCTTCTGATTAATCTTCTGATTAATCTTCTGATCAATCTTCTGATCAATCTTCTGATTAATCTTCTGATCAATCTTCTGATTAATCTTCTGATCAATCTTCTGATTAATCTTCTGATCAATCTTCTGATTAATCTTCTGATCAATCTTCTGATTAATCTTCTGATCAATCTTCTGATCAATCTTCTGATCAATCTTCTGATCAATCCTCTGATCAATCTTCTGATCAATCTTCTGATTAATCTTCTGATCAATCTTCTGATTAATCTTTTGATCAATCTTCTGATCAATCTTCTGATCGATCTTCTGATTGATCACATGGAAGTTGGAATCTCAGGATGTTTACCATTCTACATTTTTAAAAATTACCCCCCCCCCCTCCTTTTTCCCATATGAGGCGTATAACGATAGATTGCAGATAACTATAACAGAATATGAACATAACAAAAGACGGCAGACTAGTTAAACAGAACATGAACATAGCGATATATGACAGACAACTAAAACAGAACATAAACATAGCGATATATGACAGACAACTAAAACAGAACATGAACATAGCGATATATGACAGACAACTAAAACAGAATATGAACATAGCGATAGATGACAGACAACTAAAACAGAACATGAACATAGCGATAGATGACAGACAACTAAAACAGAACATGAACATAGCGATAGATGACAGACAACTAAAACAGAACATGAACATAGCGATAGATGACAGACAACTAAAACAGAACATGAACATAGCGATAGATGACAGACAACTAAAACAAGTAGAGCAATCTAAATACTTAGGAAATTTAGTAACAAACGACAATTCACATAAAGCAAAAGACTCAAGATGCAACAAAGCTTGTCAAATCATTGGACATCTATCACCACTATTGTCCAACAAGGAAATAACTCTGGAGGCAAAACGGTCACTTTACAATTTTCACCCCAACGTTGTGCTACCAATGCCAGACCTGAACCCTAGATGCAAGAACAATAAGAAAAATAACCTCTACAGAGATGAAATGTGTTAGACAAATGACAGGAAACAGCCTGCGAGATAAGATAACAAATGAAGAACTGAGAAAGAGCTAGGAATAACTTCCGCATAGAATACAGAAAGAAAAGACGATTAGAGGCCACAGAGATGGGATTTCTCGAGGGAATGTTGAAAGTTCCCTGGACAGCTAAAAAGACCAATGAGGAAGTTCTCAAAGAGGCCAACACAAAAAGGGAGCTCCTAATAAATGTCAGAAAGTAACAATCAACATTTTTCAGGCACATCACGAGAAGAGGAATACTTGGTTACAACTGGCAAAATAAAAGGAAAGAGAGATCGCGGACGACAAAGAGAGAAAATACTGGACAGCTTGGTGTCATGGCATGGAAAACAGTCAACAACAGAATTGATACGATGCACTGTAGATAGAAGATTGTGGAAGGACATGATCGCCTACGCCAACCAGTATGGCATATGATGATGATGATGATGATACAATATAAAAAGAAACAACAGATACAATTTTTTTGGCTATGTAGAAAGATACACCACAACGAGCCTTAAATAAACGTTGCGAGAACACCAGACACAATGGCCGACTACGAAAAAATATAGATTGATTGAATATTAGAAACATTAGGGAACATAAAGCAGCAGTGGCAAATAAAAGATTAAAAGATTGGAAATTATATCTCCCCTCGACGCTAAAAGGGAGCCGCGATAGCTCAGTGGTTAGTGAACTGGGTTACAAAGGACAAGGGGTAGGGTTCGATCCCAACCGACGGCTTCCTGGTTGACCCAGCCTTAAATGGTACCGGATTTTTTTCTGGAAAGTAAAGCAGCACGGGCGTAATACCGACCACATTACCCCAAAAATCATTTGCTGAAGCTCTGTAAAATATAGGGTCACCTACACCATATTTCCCTATACGCCACTTGGCGTGACAGGGGTACTTTACTTTTCTTTATTTACTCGACGCTAAAAGGCAAATGAGGAAGGAAAGAAGAAGATATAGAGCATATAAACCAAGCGAACTCTCGTGCGCGCTGCAGACCACAAGTAGGATTAAAAACATCAAGGAAACTCAACAAGAAAGCCACAAACGACAGAAATTGAAACCTTGGGTAGAGATAGAGACACCTCGCCCAGAATGATCTAAAATTGAGTGAAGCAGAAAGAAAAGCATTAAAGATGTAGATAGTTCAATCATGAAAACTATCACATTCTCATTTACAAAGAGAGAAAAAAGTAAACAAAAACTAAATTGATTTTTAATTTGTTAAAACGGCATTGATTCAATCGCCTCTTAAATTCGGTATCTATTTTAGGCAAGTTTAGAAGCAACAACATTACGAGCCAAGATTTCCTTAACGTTTTCCGGAACGATAACTCTTGCAATTGACCGGAAATGTCTATTATAATGGCATCCCGTTCTGTTTAATCATCAAATTTCTAATGACACGCTTAGAATTCCGTAGGAGTCCATGCATATTCATAGGACGTTCATTGGATAATGGCCGCCCTAGTAGATGGAGCCTAGACCGTAACGCAATCGACTGCAGCATATTTTGCCCACACTGATACAGACGAGCATAATTTATGGCTATAGAAGATGGTCGCTCCAATGATGGGTAAACGGTAATAGGCAGACGGGCGTCAGGGCACATTTCTCGCTGTCTTATAGTTTCTTCTCCCATTACTTCTAATTCATTGATTCATTTCTTTCCATTCTTCTACACATCCATCTTTCTCTCCTGGCATTTTTTTGTTATTGATGTTATTCTTTTTTCTTTTCTTATTTTCCTTCATCTTCTTATATATCTACATTTTTTCGTAATTTACTTCTTTTTTCTTCATCTTCTTATATATCTACATTTTTTCGTAATTTACTTCTTTTTTCTTCATCTTCTTATATATCTACATTTTTTCGTAATTTACTTCTTTTTCTTCATCTTCTTATATATCTACATTTTTTCGTAATTTACTTCTTTTTTCTTCATCTTCTTATATATCTACATTTTTTCGTAATTTAATTCTTTTTTCTTCATCTTCTTTTTTCCCTCTTCTTTTACTTTCTTATTTTACTTTTTCTTCTACTTCTTATTCAATTTCGCTTATTTTAAAATTATGTTTTCTTTTCTTGTTTTCTCTTCTCTTCCACTTCTTTATTTCTTCTGTTTCAACTCCTTTCTCTTCCATCTCTTTATTTCTTCTGTTTCAATTCCTTTCTCTTCCATCTCTTATTTCTTCTGTTTCAACTCCTTTCTCTTCCATCTCTTTATTTCTTCTGTTTCAATTCCTTTCTCTTCCATCTCTTTATTTCTTCTGTTTCAATTCCTTTCTCTTCCATCTCTTTATTTCTTCTGTTTCAACTCCTTTCTCTTCCACTTCTTTATTTCTTCTGTTTCAATTCCTTTCTCTTCCATCTCTTTATTTCTTCTGTTTCAACTCCTTTCTCTTCCATCTCTTTATTTCTTCTGTTTCAATTCCTTTCTCTTCCATCTCTTTATTTCTTCTGTTTCAACTCCTTTCTCTTCCACTTCTTTATTTCTTCTATTTCAACTCCTTTCTCTTCCACTTCTATATTTCTTCTATTTCAACTCCTTTCTCTTCCACTTCTTTATTTCTTCTATTTCAACTCCTTTCTCTTTTATTTCTTTATTTCTTCTATTTCAACTTTTTTCTCTTCCACTTCTTTATTTCTTCTATTTCAACTCCTTTCTCTTCCACCTCTTTATTTCTTCTATTTCAACTCCTTTCTCTTACACTTCTTTATTTCTTCGATTTCAACTCCTTTCTCATCCACTTCTATATTTCTTCTATTTCAACTCCTTTCTCTTTTATTTCTTTATTTCTTCTATTTCAACTCCTTTCTCTTCTCTTCATGCCTTCTATGGCTTCCCCCTAGAGTGCTGACCCATCACTCCACTAACACATTATACATTAAATCTTTACATGTATCTGTTTTTATCTTTCTCTCTCTTATTTCAAGAGAGCCCTCATTTATCTGTTCTTATCTTTTTCTGTATTATTGCAATAGATTTCACATTTAAGGAAAAAATAAAAAATACAAAAAATGGTATGTTAGAAGCTTTACGTGATAAGTGGACGACACAGACTAAATGACGTTTCGGCCAATAGGCCTTCAGCAGGAACAAACAAAAAAAACAAACACACAAAACTAATAACGAAACATAAAAAAAAAACTCTCATTGTTCTAGATTTCACATGTATCTTGATTATCGTTCTTTGTCTTATCGCACGAGAGCCCATATTTATCTGTTCTTATCTTTTACGGTCTTACAAGAGAGTCCACATTTATCTGGTCTTATGTTTCTCTGTCTTATCGCACGAGAGTCCACGTTTATCTGGTCTTATGTTTCTCTGTCTTATCGCACGAGAGTCCACGTTTATCTGGTCTTATGTTTCTCTGTCTTATCGCACGAGAGTCCACCACGTTTATCTGGCCTTATGTTTCTCTGTCTTATCGCACGAGAGTCCACGTTTATCTGGTCTTATGTTTCTCTGTCTTATCGCACGAGAGTCCACGTTTATCTGGTCTTATGTTTCTCTGTCTTATCGCACGAGAGTCCACGTTTATCTGGTCTTATGTTTCTCTGTCTTATCGCACGAGAGTCCACGTTTATCTGGTCTTATGTTTCTCTGTCTTATCGCACGAGAGTCCACGTTTATCTGGTCTTATGTTTCTCTGTCTTATCGCACGAGAGTCCACGTTTATCTGGTCTTATGTTTCTCTGTCTTATCGCACGAGATTCCACGTTTATCTGTTCTTAACTTTCTCTGTAGTTTTGCAACAGAATCTATCGTTTCTTATTTTCTGATGACATTGAAGGAGAAGTTTTTATTCTGGAGTATTCTGTCTAATAAAATATCGCCTATTTTCTCTAATATAATAAAGTAGACATTTATAACTCGCTCAATGTTCTATATACTCACAGACAGTTACATTCACTAAATGTTCTATTTGCCTATAGACAGCCCACATTCACTAACTGTTCTGTTTACACGTCATCATCAAGTACCGGGCCTACTAGCGTAGGTGATCATGTCTCTCAACAACCTTTGATCTCTGCAGTTATTTATCATTTCTGTTGTTGACTTTCTGCCAAGCCATTCTCTTAAGCTCTCTGTTTTTTTTTCTCTTTGCTTCCCTCTATCTCTTCGTCCCTCAATTTTCCCAGTTGTTACAATATATTCCAGTTGTTCTCTTCTCATTACATGGCCAAAAAATGATGATTATTTCTTCCTAATATTGGAAATTAGCTCTCTTTTTGCTTTGACCTCTTTCAGAATCTTTCATTACTCTTCTTAGCTGTCCATGGTATTCTCAGCATTCTCCTGTAAAACCAAATTTCTACAACTCAAGTGCTTTTCTTGTCTGTTGTCCTATTGTCCATGACTTGCATCCGTATGTTAAGACTGGCTCTACGTAAGATTTAAGAACTCTTTTTCTGGTTTCTATTGTCAAAAACGGATTTACACATAGGAGCCAAAATTCTTTCAATAAACTATATACTCAAAGACAGCCCACATTTCTCTTATTGTTCTAGGTACCCATAGACAGCCCGCATTCTCTTATTGTTCTAGGTACCCATAGACAGCCCACATTCTCTTATTGTTCTAGGTACCCATAGACAGCCCACATTCTCTCATTGTTCTAGGTACCCATAGACAGCCCACATTCTCTTATTGTTCTAGGTACCCATAGACAGCCCACATTCTCTCATTGTTCTAGGTACCCATAGACAGCCCACATTCTCTCATTGTTCTAGGTACCCATAGACGGTCCACATTCTCTCATTGTTCTAGGTACCCATAGACAGCCCACATTCTCTCATTGTTCTAGGTACCCATAGACAGCCCACATTCTCTTATTGTTCTAGGTACCCATAGACAGCCCACATTCTCTCATTGTTCTAGGTACCCATAGACAGTCCACATTCTCTCATTGTTCTAGGTACCCATAGACGGTCCACATTCTCTCATTGTTCTATGTACCCATAGACAGCCCACATTCTCTCATTGTTCTAGGTACCCATAGACAGCCCACATTCTCTTATTGTTCTAGGTACCCATAGACAGCCCACATTCTCTTATTGTTCTAGGTACCCATAGACAGCCCACATTCTCTTATTGTTCTAGGTACCCATAGACAGCCCGCATTCTCTTATTGTTCTAGGTATCCATAGATAGCCCACATTCACTTATTGTTCTAGGTACCCATAGACAGCCCGCATTCTCTCATTGTTCTAGGTACCCATAGACAGCCCGCATTCTCTTATTGTTCTAGGTACCCATAGACAGCCCACATTCTCTTATTGTTCTAGGTACCCATAGACAGCTCACATTCTCTCATTGTTCTAGGTACCCATAGACAGCTCACATTCTCTTATTGTTCTAGGTACCCATAGACAGCCCACATTCTCTTATTGTTCTAGGTACCCATAGACAGCCCACATTCTCTTATTGTTCTAGGTACCCATAGACAGCTCACATTCTCTTATTGTTCTAGGTACCCATAGACAGCCCACATTCTCTTATTGTTCTAGGTACCCATAGACAGCCCACATTCTCTTATTGTTCTAGGTACCCATAGACATCCCACATTCTCTTATTGTTCTATGTACCCATAGACAGCTCACATTCTCTTATTGTTCTATGTACCCATAGACAGCCCACATTCTCTTATTGTTCTAGGTACCCATAGACAGCTCACATTCTCTCATTGTTCTAGGTACCCATAGACAGCTCACATTCTCTTATTGTTCTAGGTACCCATAGACAGCCCACATTCTCTTATTGTTCTAGGTACCCATAGACAGCCCACATTCTCTTATTGTTCTAGGTACCCATAGACAGCTCACATTCTCTTATTGTTCTATGTACCCATAGACAGCCCACATTCTCTTATTGTTCTAGGTACCCATAGACAGTCCACATTCTCTTATTGTTCTAGGTACCCATAGACATCCCACATTCTCTTATTGTTCTATGTACCCATAGACAGCTCACATTCTCTTATTGTTCTATGTACCCATAGACAGCCCACATTCTCTTATTGTTCTAGGTACCCATAGATAGCCCACATTCTCTTATTGTTCTAGGTATCCATAGACAGCCCACATTCTCTTATTGTTCTAGGTACCCATAGACAGCCCACATTCTCTTATTGTTCTAGGTACCCATAGATAGCCCACATTCTCTTATTGTTCTATGTACCCATAGACAGCTCACATTCTCTTATTGCTCTAGGTACCCATAGACAGTCCACATTCTCTCATTGTTCTATGTACCCATAGACAGCTCACATTTTCTCATTGTTCTATGTACCTATAGACAGCTCACATTCTCTCATTGTTCTATGTACACAAAGACAGCTCACATTCTCTCATTGTTCTATGTACCCATAGACAGTCCACATTCTCTTATTGTTCTAGGTACCCATAGACAGCCCACATTCTCTCATTGTTCTAGGTACCCATAGACAGCCCACATTCTCTCATTGTTCTAGTACCCATAGACAGCCCACATTATCTTAATGTTCTAGGTACCCATAGACAGCCCGCATTCTCTTATTGTTCTAGGTACCAATAGACAGCCCACATTCTCTCATTGTTCTAGGTACCCAAAGACAGCCCACATTCTCTCATTGTTCTAGATACCCACAGACAGCCCACATTCTCTCATTGTTCTAGATACCCATAGACAGCCCACATTCTCTTATTATTCTATGTAACCATAGATAGACCACATTCACTAAATGATCTATGTTCTCAAAAATAGCCAAATTCATTCAAAGTTCTATGTACTTGAAGAAAGCCAACATTCTCTCAATATTCTATGCTTCTTGACATTAGCTGCTGTGGCTCATATTTTGTTTCTTTCTGTCCCCCATCATAAAACATCCTTCAGTCCCCCATCATAAAACATCCGTCTCCCATCATAAAACAACCATCTGTCTCCAATCATAAACAACAATTCTTCTTTCTCCCATCATTAAACATCCTTCACTCACCATCATATCCATTTGTCTTCCATTAGGAAACATATAGTAATCTCCCATCATAAAACATTCATCTGTCTCCCATCATAAAACATTCTTCTCTCTCCCATCATAAAACATCATTCTCTCTCCCATCATGAAAAATCCATCTGTGTTCCATCATAAAAGATTTTTTGTCTCCCACTATAAAACATCAATTCTGTATCCCATAAGAAATCATCCATCTGTCTCCCATCATAAAACATTCATCTGTCTCCTATCATAAAACATCCGTTCTGTATGTCATAAGAAATCATCCATCTGTCTCCCATCATAAAAATTGTTCTGTATTCCATTAAAAAATCTCATTCTGTCTGGCATCATAAAACATCTATTTCTCTCCTATCACAAAATATCCGTCTGTGTTCCATCATAAAACATCCTTCTCTCTCCCATAATAAAACATCCTTCTCTCTCCCATGATAAAACATCCTTTTCTCTCCCATCATAAAACATCTTTCACTCCCACATTATAAAACATCAATCTCTCTCCCTTCATAAAACATTCTTTTGTCTACCACCATAAAACACCGTTCTGTCTCCCACCATAAAACATCATTATGTCTCCCACAATAAAACATCCTATTGTCTATTACCAGAAAATATCCTTCTCTTCCCCACCATAAAACATCATTCTCTCTCCCACCATAAAACATCCTTCGTTCTCCCATCATAAAACATCCTTCTCTCTCCCATGATAAAACATCCTTCTCTCTCCCATCATAAAACATCCTTCACTCTCCTATCATAAAACATCATTCTCTCTCCCATCATAAAACATCCATCTCTCTCCCATCACAAAACATCCTTCTCTCTCCCATCATGAAACATCCTTCACTCTCCCATCACAAAACATCCTTCTCTCTCCCATCATGAAACATCCTTCACTCTCCCATCATAAAACATCCTTCTTATCAACATAATATTTCTTTTGGTCTCAATCCGTCCTTCATTTCCATCTCTATTTCTCTTTAATTGATAGAACCACAATCTCCATTTCTCTTTAAATGATAAAACCAACGTATGCAACATTTCTCTTGTTTTCCCTTTATAGCAGAATCAAGAGTCTCTCTTATTTTATTGTGCACACAATTTGTGGAAAGTCCACCTCTTATTGCACCGTCCACCACTCTACTTAAAAGAAACATCTTTTCTCTTTTCTTCCTTTTTCAACAATTATATTTCTTTCTAAAAAGACCAATGAGGAAGTTCTCAAAGAGGCCAACACAAAAAGGGAGCTCCTAAAAAACACCAGAAATAAACAATCAACATTTTTTGGGCACATCATGAGAAGAGGAAAGATGGAATACTTGGTTACAACTGGCAAAATAAAATGAAAAAGAGATCGCGGACGACAAAGAGAGAAAATACTGGATAGCTTGGTGTCATGGCATGGAAAACAGTCAACAACAGAACTATTACGATGCACTGTAGATAGAAGATTGTGGAGGGACATGATCGCCTACGCGTAACCGGTATGATACATGATGATGATATTTCTTTCTAAATAAAATATCTACCTTCTCTCATACATTTCTCCATTTCTCTCATTTTCTCCATACTGCGTGCATGATAACAGAAGTCTCTGTTTTCTTCACACCCTTCTCGCTCTCTCTCCGCCTTCCTAAAAAAAAAAACGAGACAAGAAAGAGACAAGAAAAGAAAAGAATCGGTTTCAATTATGTCTCGCTATCTGGTAGATGGCGAATTAAGCGATGTACGATTGTCACGAATAAATTCCATCATCAATAACGCGGGAAGCCAGACAGCGGGGTACATGCAGCATTTATTACCTACTTTCATTGCAGCGGTTCTCATGCTGCTTGTTACAAGGATTCTATTTTTTAAATTTTTTATTTCATTGACGGTCCAGTTAATGGGTTTGAGACTTTTAGTGACCCAGTAAAGAGTTTTGATCCATTTTGTGACCCAGTGAAGTGTATTGATCCATGTGGTGACCCAGTGAAGTGTATTGATCCATTTGGTGACCCAGTGAAGTGTATTGATTCATTTGGTGACCTAGTGAAGTGTATTGATCTATTTGTTGACCCAGTGAAGTGTATTGATCCATTTGGTGACACAGTGAAGTGTATTGATCCATTTGGTGACACAGTGAAGTGTATTGATCCATTTATTGACCCAGTGAAGTGTATTGATCCATTTGGTGACACAGTGAAGTGTATTGATCCATTTGTTGACAAAGTGAAGTGTATTGATCCATTTGGTGACACAGTGAAGTGTATTGATCCATTTGGTGACACAGTGAAGTGTATTGATCTATTTGTTGACACAGTGAAGTGTATTGATCCATTTGGTGACACAGTGAAGTGTATTGATCTACTAGACGGTTCAATGAAGTGTTTTGATCTACTTGATGGTTAAGTGAAGTGTATTGATCTGCTTGAGGTTTCAGTGAAGTGTATTGATCTGCTTGAGGTTTCAGTGAAGTGTATTGATCTGCTTGAGGTTTCAGTGAAGTGTATTGATCTGCTTGAGGTTTCAGTGAAGTGTATTGATCTGCTTGAGGTTTCAGTGAAGTGTATTGATCTGCTTGAAGTTTCAGTGAAGTGTATTGATCTGCTTGAGGTTTCAGTGAAGTGTATTGATCTGCTTGAGGTTTCAGTGAAGTGTATTGATCTGCTTGAGGTTTCAGGGAAGTGTATTGATCTGCTTGAGGTTTGAGTGAAGTGTATTGATCTACTTGAAGTTTCAGTGAGGTGTATTGATCTGCTTGAGGTTTCAGTGAAGTGTATTGATCTACTTGAGGTTTCATTGAAGTGTATTGATCTGCTTGAGGTTTCAGTGAAGTGTATTGTTATACTTGAGGTTTCAGTGAAGTGTATCGATCTGCTTGAGGTTTCAGTGAAGTGTATCGATCTGCTTGATGTTTCTGTGAAGTGTATTGTTATACTTGAGGTTTCAGTGAAGTGTATTGATCTAATTGACGGTTCAGTGAAGTGTATTGATCTACTTAATGGTTCAGTGAAGTGTATTGATCTACTTGAGGTTTCAGTGAAGTGTATCGATCAGCTTGATGTTTCTGTGAAGTGTATTGTTATACTTGAGGTTTCAGTGAAGTGTTTTGATCTACTTGACGGTTCAGTGAAGTGTATTGATCTACTTGACGATTCGGTGAAGTGTATTGATCTACATGATCCGTGAAGTGTATTGATCTACTTGACGATTCGGTGAAGTGTATTGATCTACATGATCCGTGAAGTGTATTGATCTACTTGACGGTTCCGTGAAATGCATATATATACTTAACGGTTAAGTGAAGCGTATTGATCTACTTGGCGGTTCAGTGAAGTATATTGCTGTACTTGATGGTTCAGTGAAGTGTATTGATCTATTTGAAGGTTCACTGAAGAGTATTGATCTACTTGACGGTTCCGTGAAATGCATATATATACTTAACGGTTAAGTGAAGCGTATTGATCTCCTTCACCGTTCAGTGAAGTGTATTGCTCTACTTGATGGTTCAGTGAAGTGTATTGATCTACTTGACTGTTCACGGAAGAGTATTGATCTACTTGACGGTTCAGTGAAGTGTATTGATCTACTTGACTGTTCACTGAAGAGTATTGATCTACTTGACGGTTTAGTGTAGTGTATTGATCTACTTCACGGTTTACTGAAGAGTATTGACCTATTTGAAGGTTCAATGAAGTACATTGATCTTCTCGACGTTATAGCGAAGTGTATTGGTTTAATTGACGTTATAGCGAAGTGTATTGGTTTAATTGACGTTATAGCGAAGTGTATTGGTTTAATTGACGTTATAGCGAAGTGTATTGATTTAATTGACGTTATAGTGAAGTGTATTGGTTTAATTGACGTTATAGTGAAGTGTATTGGTTTAATTGACGTTATAGCGAAGTGTATTGGTTTAATTGACGTTATAGCGAAGTGTATTGATTTAATTGACGTTATAGTGAAGTGTATTGGTTTAATTGACGTTATAGTGAAGTGTATTGATTTAATTGAAGTTATAGCGAAGTGTATTGATTTAATTGACGTTATAGTGAAGTGTATTGATTTAATTGACGTTATAGTGAAGTGTATTGATGTAATTGACGTTATAGTGAAGTGTATTGATTTATTTGACGTTATAGCGAAGTGTATTGATTTAATTGACGTTATAGCGAAGTGTATTGATTTATTTGACGTTATAACGAAGTGTATTGATTTATTTGACGTTATAGCGAAGTATATTGATTTATTTGACGTTACAGCGAAGTGTATTGATTTAATTGACGTTATAGTGAAGTGTATTGATTTAATTGACGTTATAGTGAAGTGTATTGATTTATTTGACGTTATAGGGAAGTGTATTGATTTAATTGACGTTATAGTGAAGTGTATTGATTTATTTGACGTTATAACGAAGTGTATTGATTTATTTGACGTTATAGCGAAGTATATTGATTTATTTGACGTTATAGCGAAGTGTATTGATTTAATTGACGTTATAGTGAAGTATATTGGTTTAATTGACGTTATAGTGAAGTGTATTGATTTATTTGACGTTATAGTGAAGTGTATTGATTTAATTGACGTTATAGCGAAGTGTATTGATTTAATTGACGTTATAGTGAAGTATATTGGTTCAATTGACGTTAATGCGAAGTGTATTGATTTAATTGACGTTTTAGTGAAGTGTATTGATTTAATTGATGTTATAGTGAAGTGTATTGATTTAATTGACGTTATAGTGAAGTATATTGGTTTAATTGACGTTATAGCGAAGTGTATTGATTTAATTGACGTTATAGTGAAGTGTATTGATTTAATTGATGTTATAGTGAAGTGTATTGATTTAATTGACGTTATAGCGAAGTGTATTGATTTAATAGACGTTATAGCGAAGTGTATTGATTTAATTGACGTTATAGCGAAGTGTATTGATCGGTAGTCTGGTGAATCAGTCAAATCATTTCATAGTTTTGTATAGACGTAGATCTATTTTAGAATCTAGTGAACAAGTAAATCTATTTTAGAATCTAGTGAATAAGTAAATCTATTTTAGAATCTAGTGAACAAGTAAATCTATTTTAGAATCTAGTGAATAAGTAAATCTATTTTATAGACTAGTGAATAAATAAATCTATATTATAGACTAGTGAACAAGTAAATCTATTTTATAGACTAGTGAACAAGTAAATCTATTGTATAGACTAGTGAACAAGTAAATCTATTGTATAGACTAGTGAACAAGTAAATCTATTGTATAGACTAGTGAACAAATAAATCTATTGTATAGACTAGTGAACAAGTAAATCTATTGTATAGACTAGTGAACAAGTAAATCTATTGTATAGACTAGTGAACAAATAAATCTATTGTATAGACTAGTGAACAAGTAAATCTATTGTATAGACTAGTGAACAAGTAAATCTATTGTATAGACTAGTGAACAAGTAAATCTATTGTATAGACTAGTGAACAAGTAAATCTATTGTATAGACTAGTGAACAAGTAAATCTATTGTATAGACTAGTGAACAAATAAATCTATTGTATAGACTAGTGAACAAGTAAATCTATTGTATAGACTAGTGAACAAGGAAATCTATTGTATAGACTAGTGAACAAGTAAATCTATTGTATAGACTAGTGAACAAGTAAATCTATTGTATAGACTAGTGAACAAGTAAATCTATTGTATAGACTAGTGAACAAGTAAATCTATTGTATAGACTAGTGAACAAGTAAATCTATTGTATAGACTAGTGAACAAGTAAATCTATTGTATAGACTAGTGAACAAGTAAATCTATTGTATAGACTAGTGAACAAGTAAATCTATTGTATAGACTAGTGAACAAGTAAATCTATTGTATAGACTAGTGAACAAGTAAATCTATTGTATAGACTAGTGAACAAGTAAATCTATTGTATAGACTAGTGAACAAGTAAATCTATTGTATAGACTAGTGAACAAGTAAATCTATTGTATAGACTAGTGAACAAGTAAATCTATTGTATAGACTAGTGAACAAGTAAATCTATTGTATAGACTAGTGAACAAGTAAATCTATTGTATAGACTAGTGAACAAGGAAATCTATTGTATAGACTAGTGAACAAGTAAATCTATTGTATAGACTAGTGAACAAGTAAATCTATTGTATAGACTAGTGAACAAGTAAATCTATTGTATAGACTAGTGAACAAGTAAATCTATTGTATAGACTAGTGAACAAGTAAATCTATTGTATAGACTAGTGAACAAGTAAATCTATTGTATAGACTAGTGAACAAGTAAATCTATTGTATAGACTAGTGAACAAGTAAATCTATTGTATAGACTAGTGAACAAGTAAATCTATTGTATAGACTAGTGAACAAGTAAATCTATTGTATAGACTAATAAACAGACTCAAAACTTATTTATTTTTCTCTCTGTAAACTTCACTTCTATAAATGCACGTTTCAGGGGCGTCAATGCTTCTTGTCTACTCTTTAATTTAATATCCATGTTTCTGCACCATACAAGAGTATTGACCAGATATAACACTCTATTTTCTCAGTTTTAGTCGTACTGATATTTGCTTTGATGTGAATACATGTTTCACGTTATCGCTGGATTAGTGAATCAACTCGACATCACAATAAAACCATTTCACAACGTCGTTGAAGTGAGTCTATTTTTTGTACTCTATTGAATAAACCTATTTTACAGTTTATTGAGCCAGTAAATCCATTTTACAGTTTAGTGAAAATAGTAAATCTATTTCACGGTCTAGTGACGCTAGCCTGCGCCATTAGAGATCAGTCGACCCGTGCACTGGTCGAGTGCAGTCCTGGTACCTGGTGCACAGATAATGACTCTAATCAAGTGTGATTTAGCAGCGGTTCCAGCAACTGTCGTAATTAGTGATCTCACAAATAATATCGATCTACGCCCTCCCGTCGACATAGCCTGCCACGACGGTCTGAGCGGGAATGGGAGCTTCATATATGGTGGGTAATTGGGGGGTTGAGATAAGGTGGGTAATGCGGGGTTGAAATAAGGTGGGTAATGCGGGGTTGAAATAAGGTGGGTAATGCGGGGCTGAAATAAGGTGGGTAATGCGGGGTTGAAATAAGGTGGGTAGTTGGGGGGTTGAGATATGGTGGGTAATTGGGGGGTTGAGATAAGGTGGGTAATGCGGGGTTGAAATAAGGTGGGTAATGCGGGGTTGAAATAAGGTGGGTAGTTGGGGGGGGGTTGAAAAAGGTGGGTAATGGGGGTTTGAAATAAGGTGGATAATGCGGAGTTGAAATAAGGTGGGTAATTGGGGGGGAGTTGAAATAATGTGGGTAATGGGGGGTTGAAATAAGGTGGGTAATGGGGGTTGAAATATTGTGGGTAATAAGGGTAAGGAGTTGAAATAAGGTGGGTATGGGGGTGAAATGAGGTGGGTAATGGGGGGAGGGGATGAAATAAGGTGGGTAATGGGGGGAGGGATGAAATATGGTGAGTAATGGGGGTTGAAATAAGGTGGGTAATGGGGGGTTGAAATAAGGTGGGTAATGGGGGGGGGTTGATAATATTGAAAAAGTAAAGAGCCCCGTCACGCCAAGTGGCGTATAGGGAAGATGATGTTAGTGACCATAAATTATACAGACCTTCGGCACATGATTTTTGGAGAAATGTGGTCGGTATTACGCCCGTGCCGCATTACTTTCCCAGAGAAAAATCGGGTACCCATTAAAGGCTGGGTGAACCCGGAAGCTGTCGGTTGGGATCGAACCCTACCTCTTGTCCTTTGTAGTCCAGTTGACTAACCACTGAGCTATCGCCGCTCCCAAGGTGGGTAATGACAAATATGAAATAGATCAGGGGTGATGGCGTAGGGGAGTAGAATGAGGCAGACATTCAGAAAGGTGGGTAGAGTGAGACAGACATTCAGAAAAAAGGGGGGGGGGGGGTAGAATGAGACAGACATTCACAAAATGGAGTAGAATGAGACATACATTTAGAAAGGAAGTAGAATGAGACAGACATTTAGAAAGGGTAGTAGAATGAGACAGACATTTACAAAATGGAGTAGCATGAGATATACATTCAGAAAGGTGGGTAGAGTGGGACAGACATTCAGAAAGGGGGGTAAAGTGAGACAGACATTTTTAAACGGGGGGGGGGGGTAGAATGAGACAAACATTCACAAAATGGTGTAGAATGAGACAGACATTTAGAAAGGGCAGCAGAATGAGACAGACATTTAGAAAGGGAAGTAGAATGAGACAGACATTCAGAAAGGGGGGTAGAGTGAGAAAAACATTCACAAAATGGTGTAGAATGAGACATACATTTAGAATGAGAAGTAGAATAAGACATATATTCAGAAAATGGATTCGAATGTGACAGACATTTAGAAAGGGGCGTAGAATGAGACAGACATTCAGAAAGGGAAGTAGAATGAGACAGACATTCAGAAAATGGAGTAGAGTGAGACAGGCATTTAGAAAGGGCGTAGAATGAGACATACATTTAGAAAGGGTAGTAGAATGAGACATACATTTAGAAAGGGTAGTAGAATGAGACAGACATTTAGAAAGGGTAGTAGAATGAGACAGACATTTAGAAAGGGTAGTAGAATGAGACCGACATTTAGAAAGAGTAGTAGAATGAGACAGACATTTAGAAAGGGTAGTAGAATGAGACCGACATTTAGAAAGAGTAGTAGAATGAGACAGACATTTAGAAAGGGTAGTAGAATGAGACAGACATTTAGAAGGGTAGTAGAATGAGACCGACATTTAGAAAGGGTAGTAGAATGAGACAGATATTTATAAAGGGGAGTAGAATGAGACAGACATTTAGAAAGAGGGGATAGCATGAGACAGACTTTTAGAAAGGGGCGAAGCGGGGTAGAATAAGGCAAACATTCAGGGGGAGGAATAAGACAGACATTAAGAAAGTGGGATAATATGAGACAGACATCCAGAAATGGAGAAGGAAGGTTGCATGAGACAGACATTCAGAAAAGAGAGTAGCATGAGACAGACATTAAGAAAGGGAGGGGGTAGAATAAGACAAACTTTCAGAGAGGGAGGTAGTATGTGACAGACATTCAGAAAAGTGGGTAGCATGAGAAAGACATTCAGAATGGTGGGTAGAATAAGATAGAAATTCATTAAAGGAAGCATCATAAATAAGACAAACATTAAGAAAAGAGAGAAACATAAGACACAAATCTAGAAAGGAGAGAAACATAAGACACAAATCCAGAAAGGAGAGAAACATAAGACACACATCTAGAAAGGAGAGAAACATAAGACACACATCTAGAAAGGAGAGAAACATATGACATACATCCAGAATGGAGAGAAACATAAGACACAAATCCAGAAAGGAGAGAAACATAAGACACAAATCCAGAAAGGAGAGAAACATGAGACACACATCTTGAAAAGAGAGAAACATAAGACATACATCCAGAAAGGAGAGAAACATAAGACACACATCCAGAAAGGAGAGAAACATAAGACACACATCCAGAAAGGAGAGAAACATAAGACACAAATCCAGAAAGGAGAGAAACATAAGACACACACCCAGAAAGGAGAGAAACATAAGACACACATCCAGAAAGGAGAGAAACATAAGACACAAATCCAGAAAGGAGAGAAACATAAGACACAAATCCAGAAAGGAGAGAAACATAAGACACAAATCCAGAAAGGAGAGAAACATAAGACACACATCCAGAAAGGAGAGAAACATAAGACACAAATCCAGAAAGAAGAGAAACATAAGACACACATCTAGAAAAGAGAGAAACATAAGACACAAATCCAGAAAGAAGAGAAACATAAGACACAAATCCAGAAAGGAGAGAAACATAAGACACACATCCAGAAAGGAGAGAAACATAGACACAAATCCAGAAAGAAGAGAAACATAAGACACACATCTAGAAAAGAGAGAAACATAAGACACACATCCAGAAAGGAGAGAAACATAAGACACACATGCAGAAAGGAGAGAAACATAAGACACACATCTAGAAAGGAGAGAAACATAAGACACAAATCCAGAAAGGAGAGAAACATAAGACACACATCTAAAAAGGAGAGAAACATAAGACACAAATCCAGATAGGAGAGAAACATAAGACACAAATCCAGAAAGGAGAGAAACATAAGACACACATCCAAAAAGGAGAGAAACATAAGACACAAATCCAGAAAGGAGAGAAACATAAGACACACATCCAGAAACGAGAGAAACATAAGACACACATCCAGAAAGGAGAGAAACATAAGACACAAATCCAGAAAGGAGAGAAGCATAAGACACAAATCCAGAAAGGAGAGAGAAACATAAGACACACATCCAGAAAGGAGAGAAACATAAGACTCAAATCCAGAAAGGAGAGAAACATAAGACACAAATCCAGAAAGTAGAGAAACATAAGACACACATCTAGAAAGGAGAGAAACATAAGACACAAATCCAGAAAGTAGAGAAACATAAGACACACATCTAGAAAGGAGAGAAACATAAAACACACATCTAGAAAGGAGAGAAACATAAGACACACATCTAGAAAGGAGAGAAACATAAGACACACATCTAGAAAGGGGAGAAACATAAGACACACATCTAGAAAGGAGAGAAACATAAGACACACATCCAGAAAGGAGAGAAACATAAGACACAAATCCAGAAAGGAGAGAAACATAAGACACAAATCCAGAAAGGAGAGAAACATAAGACACAAATCCAGAAAGGAGAGAAACATAAGACAGACTTTCAGAAAACGGGGAAATAGAAATAAGACAAACTATAAAGGTGGATGGGAGCTGCAATAGCTCAGTGGTTAATGAACTCCACTACAAAGGACAAGTGGTCCTTCTAGAACCAAGAGGTTCGGAGAAAAAGAAAGAAAAGGAAACTGAAGAAAATAGGAGAAGGAGAAGAAGATGAAGATGAAGATGGAAAATTGTAAGAAAAAGTAGAAGAAAGAACAAGAACAAAGAAAGGGTGGTAGAAGATGGCCATTGTCTAAAATAGCCTTTGTCGTCTTGACAGACGGTTCGTCGCAAACAATCTTGTCTTGACAGACGGTAGGTAGCAAGCAATCATGTCTTGACAGACAGTTGGTAGCAAGCAATCATGTCTTGACAGACGGTAGGTAGCAAGCAATCATGTCTTGACAGACGGTAGGTAGCAAGCAATCATGTCTTGACAGACAGTTGGTAGCAAGCAATCATGTCTTGACAGACGGTTGGTAGCAAGCAATCATGTCTTGACAGACAGTTGGTAGCAAGCAATCATGTCTTGACAGACGGTTGGTAGCAAGCAATCATGTCTTGACAGACGGTTGGTAGCAAGCAATCATGTCTTGACAGACGGTTGGTAGCAAGCAATCATGTCTTGACAGACAGTTGGTAGCAAGCAATCATGTCTTGACAGACGGTTGGTAGCAAGCAATCATGTCTTGACAGACGGTTGGTAGCAAGCAATCATGTCTTGACAGACGGTTGGTAGCAAGCAATCATGTCTTGACAGACAGTTGGTAGCAAGCAATCATGTCTTGACAGACGGTTGGTAGCAAGCAATCATGTCTTGACAGACGGTTGGTAGCAAGCAATCATGTCTTGACAGACGGTTGGTAGCAAGCAATCATGTCTTGACAGACGGTTGGTAGCAAGCAATCATGACTTGACAGACGGTTGGTAGCAAGCAATCATGTCTTGACAGACGGTTGGTAGCAAGCAATCATGTCTTGACAGACGGTTGGTAGCAAGCAATCATGTCTTGACAGACGGTTGGTAGCTAGCAATCATGTCTTGACAGACGGTTGGTAGCAAGCAATCATGTCTTGACAGACGGTTGGTAGCAAGCAATCATGTCTTGACAGACAGTTGGTAGCAAGCATCATGTCTTGACAGACGGTTGGTAGCAAGCAATCATGTCTTGACAGACGGTTGGTAGCAAGCAATCATGTCTTGACAGACGGTTGGTAGCAAGCAATCATGTCTTGACAGACGGTTGGTAGCAAGCAATCATGTCTTGACAGACGGTTGGTAGCAAGCAATCATGTCTTGACAGACGGTTGGTAGCAAGCAATCATGTCTTGACAGACGGTTGGTAGCAAGCAATCATGTCTTGACAGACGGTTCGTCGCAAACAATCATGACTTGACAGACGGTTGGTAGCAAGCAATCATGTCTTGACAGACGGTTGGTAGCAAGCAATCATGACTTGACAGACGGTTGGTAGCAAGCAACCATGACTTGACAGACAGTTGGTAGCAAGCAATCATGACTTGACAGACGGTTGGTAGCAAGCAATCATGACTTGACAGACGGTTCGTCGCAAACAATCATGACTTGACAGACAGAACAAACAAGACATATTCGTGGTACGTGGTATCGTCTCCTTTCTCCTGCACCTTTTCTCTTCTGAATTGACATCAGCACTGCCTCAAAAGTTGCTGCGCCATTTTTTATGTTTGTTCTCCATGTGCTACGATCTGATACCAGATTTTCCCATTTTCTTTCACTGATAGAGAATCCCCTCAAGGAAGCCCTGCAAACATCCTTATATCTCAGCACTGGTCTGCCCTTTGGTCTCTTTCCGTCTTTAAGTTCGCCATATTTGGTTGGGAATACGATTGTTTGCCATTTTCAGACAGTATATGTTGGTTCCACAAGGACTGGGTATGACGTGACGATCTCATGGATATGTTAGCAAGCAAATTCATCTATTGTCTTTGAGTGGAAACAATCTTTTTAGAGAGATTGGATTCTTCAATGAATGAAGTCTACGTGTGAAGTGGCATAACGGCATCATCTACTTTTGACGTAATATAACGTCTAGGTAACGACATCATCTACTTTTGACGTAATATAACGTCTAGGTAACGACATCATCTACTTTTGACGTAATATAACGTCTAGGTAACGACATCATCTACTTTTGACGTAAAGAACGCCTAGAAAACGACATGATCTACTTTTGACGTAATATAACGTCTAGGTAACGACATCATCTACTTTTGACGTAATATAACGTCTAGGTAACGACATCATCTACTTTTGACGTAATATAACGCCTAGAAAACGACATGATCTACTTTTGACGTAATATAACGTCTAGGTAACGACATCATCTACTTTTGACGTAATATAACGTCTAGGTAACGACATCATCTACTTTTGACGTAATATAACGCCTAGAAAACGACATGATCTGCTTATGACGTAATATAACGCCTAGATAACGACATCATCTACTTTCGACGTAATATAACGCCTAGGTAACGACATCATCTACTTTCGACGTAATATACGCCTAGGTAACGACATCATCTACTTTCGACGTAATATACGCCTAGATAATGACATCATCTACTTTCGACGTAATATAACGCCTAGGTAGCGACATCATCTACTTATGACGTAATATAACGCCTAGGTAACGACATCATCTACTTTCGACGTAATATAACGCCTAGATAACGACATCATCTACTTTCGACGTAATATAACGCCTAGGTAACGACATCATCTACTTTCGACGTAATATAACGCCTAGATAACGATATCCTCTATTTCGACATAACAAAACGTCTCTATAATGACATCATCTTCTTCAACATACCATAAGGCCACCATAACAACTTCATTCACCGGGATAAAGTGTAATACCCTTAGCGATATCATCTACTTTCATGGAGTTTAGTGTCACCGTCACGATATCATCTACTTTCATGGAGTTTTGTGTCACCGTCACGATATCATCTACTTTCATGGAGTTTAGTGTCACCATAACGATATCATCTACTTTCGTGGAGTTTAGTGTCACCATAACGATATCATCTACTTTCGTGGAGTTTAGTGTCACCATAACGATATCATCTACTTTCGTGGAGTTTAGTGTCACCATAACGATATCATCTACTTTCGTGGAGTTTAGTGTCACCATAACGATATCATCTACTTTCGTGGAGTTTAGTGTCACCATAACGATATTATCTACTTTCGTGGAGTTTAGTGTCACCATAACGATATCATCTACTTTCGTGGAGTTTAGTGTCACCATAACGATATCATCTACTTTCATGGAGTTTAGTGTCACCATAACGATATCATCTACTTTCATGGAGTTTAGTGTCACCATAACGATATCATCTACTTTCGTGGAGTTTAGTGTCACCATAACGATATCATCTACTTTCGTGGAGTTTAGTGTCACCATAACGATATCATCTACTTTCATGGAGTTTAGTGTCACCATAACGATATCATCTACTTTCGTGGAGTTTAGTGTCACCATAACGATATCATATACTTTCGTGGAGTTTAGTGTCACCATAACGATATCATCTACTTTCATGGAGTTAATTGTCACCATAACGATATCATCTACTTTCATGGAGTTTAGTATCACCATTACGATATCATCTACTTTCGTGGAGTTTAGTGTCACCATAACGTTATCATCTACTTTCGTGGAGTTTAGTGTCACCGTCACGATATCATCTACTTTCGTGGAGTTTAGTGTCACCATAACGATATCATCTACTTTCGTGGAGATTAGTGTCACCATAACGATATCATCTACTTTCGTGTAGTTTAGTGTCACCATAACGATATCATCTACTTTCGTGGAGTTTAGTGTCACCATAACGATATCATCTACTTTCGTGGAGTTTAGTGTCACCGTCACGATATCATCTACTTTCGTGGAGTTTAGTGTCACCATAACGATATCATCTACTTTTGTGGAGTTTAGTGTCACCATAACGATATCATCTACTTTCGTGGAATTTAGTGTCACCATAACGATATCATCTTCTTTCGTGGAGTTTAGTGTCACCGTCACGATATCATCTACTTTCGTGGAGTTTAGTGTCACCGTCACGATATCATCTACTTTCGTGGAGTTTAGTGTCACCATAACGATATCATCTACTTTCGTGGAGATTAGTGTCACCATAACGATATCATCTACTTTCGTGGAGTTTAGTGTCACCGTCACGATATCATCTACTTTCGTGGAGTTTAGTGTCACCATAACGATATCATCTACTTTCGTGGAGTTTAGTGTCACCATACCTATATTATCTACTTTCGTGGAGTTTAGTGTCACCATAACGATATCATCTACTTTCGTGGAGTTTAGTGTCACCATAACGATATCATCTACTTTCGTGGAATTTAGTGTCACCATAACGATATCATCTACTTTCGTGGAGTTTAGTGTCACCATACCTATATTATCTACTTTCGTGGAGTTTAGTGTCACCATAACGATATCATCTACTTTCGTGGAGTTTAGTGTCACCATAACGATATTATCTACTTTCGTGGAGTTTATTGTCACCATAACGATATTATCTACTTTCGTGAAGTTTAGTTTCACCATAACGATATTATCTACTGTCGTGGAGTTTAGTGTCACCATAACGATATCATCACCGTCTCGATACCATCTACTTTCGTGGATTTTAAATTCACCATAACGATATTATCTACTTTCGTGGAGTTTAGTATCACCATAACGATATTATCTATTTCGTGGAGCTTAGTGTCACCATAACGATATCATCTACTTTCATGGAGTTTAGTGTGACCATAACGATATCATCTACTTTCATGGAGTTTAGTGTCACCATAACGATATCATCTACTTTCATGGAGTTTAGTGTCACCATAACGATATCATCTACTTTCGTGGAGTTTAGTGTCACCATAACGATATCATCTACTTTCATAGAGTTTAGTGTCACCATAACGATATCATCTACTTTCATAGAGTTTAGTGTCACCATAACGATATCATCTACTTGAGTGCTGTTTAGTGTCACCATAACGATATCATCTACTTTCATGGAGTTTAGTGTCACCATAACGATATCATCTACTTTCGTTGAGTTTAGTGTCACCATAACGATATCATCTACTTTCATGGAGTTTAGTGTCACCATAACGATATCATCTACTTTCATGGAGTTTAGTGTCACCATAACGATATCATCTACTTTCATGGAGTTTAGTGTCACCGTCACGATATCATCTACTTTCGTGGAGTTTAGTGTCACCATAACGATATCATCTACTTTCATAGGGTTTAGTGTCACCATAACGATATCATCTACTTTCGTGGAGTTTAGTGTCACCATAACGATATCATCTACTTTCGTGGAGTTTAGTGTCACCATAACGATATCATCTACTTTCGTGGAGTTTAGTGTCACCATAACGATATCATCTACTTTCATAGAGTTTAGTGTCACCATAACGATATCATCTACTTGAGTGCTGTTTAGTGTCACCATAACGATATCATCTACTTGAGTGCTGTTTAGTGTCACCATAACGATATCATCTACTTTCGTGGAGTTTAGTGTCACCATAACGATATCATCTACTTGAGTGCTGTTTAGTGTCACCATAACGATATCATCCACTTGAGTGCAGTTTAGTGTCACCATAACGATGTTATCAACGGGTGTCTACAAACGATAACTCTCTCTGTATATGGGTGCAGTGAAGTCTAGTTTAGTTTAGTCGACAGGTCAACCTCATTGGACATCCTACATGTCCATAAGTGCTCAGATCTCCTCCCCCAGTACGCCCCTCAGTGTGTGGAGACTGATGACTCCAGTACGTCACTCAGTGTGTGGAGACTGATGACTCCAGTACGTCCCTCAGTGTGTGGAGACTGATGACTCCAGTACGTCCCTCAGTGTGTGGAGACTGTTGACTCCAGTACGTCCCTCAGTGTGTGGAGACTGTTGACTCCAGTACGTCCTTCAGTGTGTGGAGACTGTTGACTCCAGTACGTCCCTCAGTGTGTGGAGACTGTTGACTCCAGTTCTGTTTTGATTTCTTATTTGTCAGTTTCCCATCGCAGCGCCCCATTTTGACATCTCCAGTTTTGACCTGATGTTCATGAAGTCTGAACACGCTTGTAGATGCATGATCATCGACTGAACCATCAGCACGCCCTGCTTCCCTGATGACACCTTCAACATTCTTTTGAGAAATCCCATCTCTGTGACCTCTAATCGTCATTTTGTTTGTTTGTTTACTGTCCATGATAACCCTTTCCGTACGTTTTGACGCACCATGTGCCATGCCGATTTAGGGCATGTACGTTTAGCCGCACAGTGCGTCACTCTCAATTTGATTAGTGTAAACTGTCATCAAACCATATTCTTTTTACATGTCTTGTATCATCATGAATTTAAATATCTGGGAACTTTGTTAACCTTAGACGGAAGATGTACAAAAGAGGTGAGATGCAGACTGGCTAAGGCAAAAGCAGCTTAGCCAAAAAATGAGGAAAATACTATGCAATCCATTTTTGACAATATAAACAAGAAAAAGAGTTCTTAAATGTTATGTAGAGCCAGTCTTAACATATGGATGCGAATCATGGACAATAGGACAACAGACAAGAAAATCACTGGAGTCTGTAGAAATGTAGTTTTACAGAAGAATGTTGAGAGTATCATGGACAGCTAAGAAGAGTAATGAAGATGTTCTGAGAGAGGTCAAAGCAAAAAGATAGCTAATTTCCAATATTAGGAAGAAACAATCATCATTTTTTGGCCATGTAATGAGAAGAGAACAACTGGAATATATTGTAAAAACTGGACAAATTGAGGGGCAAAGAGATAGAGGGAAGCAAAGAGAAAAAATACCAGACAGCTTAAGAGAATGGCTTGCAGAAGGTCAACAACAGAAATGATAAATAACTGTCGAGATCGAAAGTTGTGGAGGGACATGATCACCTACGCCAGTTGCCACGGTACTTGATGGTGATCATCATCTTGGTATTGGTGAAATATAATTCCTTGTTTAATTATCTAAACATTCATATATAATATGTTAAGTTTTAGATAAATATAAACACGTAAATTGATATTTAAAAACATGAAATATTTTGTCTCTGAAATCTTTCAGTTAATGTTAATAAAAATACTACTATAATAAAAGGCATAGCATTTCAGAAAGTAAAAAGCGTCTTATGCAACAAGTGTATGTGAATAGAAGTGAGAAAGTGATTTCATTGGTGCTATGTACAGCCACTTCTGACCTATGGAAGCGAATCATGGACAGTAGACAAACAAATGAAAAGACGGTTAGAGGCCACAGAGATGGGATTTCTTAGACGAATGATGAAAGTTCCCTGGACAGCTAAAGAGACCAATGAGGAAATTCTCAAAAAAAAAAAAAAGGCCAACCCAAAAAGGGAGCTCCTAAAAAACATAAGAAAGAAACAATTAACATTTTTCAGGCACATAATGAGAAGAGGAAAGTTGGAATGCTTGGTTACAACTGGCAAAATAATGAGAAACGGAAGGTTGGAATACTTGGTTACAACTGGCAAAATAATGAGAAGTGGGAAGTTGGAATACTTGGTTACAACTGGCAAAATAATGAGAAGTGGGAAGTTGGAATACTTGGTTACAACTGCAAAAATAATGAGAAACGGAAGGTTGGAATACTTGGTTACAACTGGCAAAATAATGAGAAGTGGGAAGTTGGAATACTTGGTTACAACTGGCAAAATAATGAGAAGAGCAAAGTTGGAATACTTGGTTACAACTGGCAAAATAATGAGAAGAGCAAAGTTGGAATACTTGGTTACAACTGGCAAAATAATGAGAAGAGCAAAGTTGGAATACTTGGTTACAACTGGCAAAATTATGAGAAGAGCAAAGTTGGAATACTTGGTTACAACTGGCAAAATAATGAGAAGAGCAAAGTTGGAATACTTGGTTACAACTGGCAAAATAATAAGAAGAGGAAAGTTGGAATACTTGGTTACAACTGGCAAAAAAATGAGAAGTGGGAAGTTGGAATACTTGGTTACAACTGGCAAAATAATGAGAAGTGGGAAGTTGGAATACTTGGTTACAACTGGCAAAATAATGAGAAGTGGGAAGTTGGAATACTTGGTTACAACTGGCAAAATAATGAGAAACGGAAGGTTGGAATACTTGGTTACAACTGGCAAAATAATGAGAAGTGGGAAGTTGGAATACTTGGTTACAACTGGCAAAATAATGAGAAGAGCAAAGTTGGAATACTTGGTTACAACTGGCAAAATAATGAGAAGAGCAAAGTTGGAATACTTGGTTACAACTGGCAAAATAATGAGAAGAGCAAAGTTGGAATACTTGGTTACAACTGGCAAAATAATGAGAAGAGCAAAGTTGGAATACTTGGTTACAACTGGCAAAATAATGAGAAGAGGAAAGTTGGAATACTTGGTTACAACTGGCAAAATAATGAGAAGCGGAAAGTTGGAATGCTTGGTTACAACTGGCAAAATAATGAGAAGAGGAAAGATGGAATACTTGGTTACAACTGGCAAAATAATGAGAAGAGCAAAGTTGGAATACTTGGTTACAACTGGCAAAATAATGAGAAGAGGAAAGTTGGAATACTTGGTTACAACTGGCAAAATAATGAGAAGAGCAAAGTTGGAATACTTGGTTACAACTGGCAAAATAATGAGAAGAGCAAAGTTGGAATGCTTGGTTACAACTGACAAAATAATGAGAAACGGAAGGTTGGAATACTTGGTTACAACTGGCAAAATAATGAGAAGAGGAAAGTTGGAATACTTGGTTACAACTGGCAAAATAATGAGAAGCGGGAAGTTGGAATACTTGGTTACAACTGGCAAAATAATGAGAAGAGGAAAGTTGGAATACTTGGTTACAACTGGCAAAATAATGAGAAGCGGGAAGTTGGAATACTTGGTTACAACTGGCAAAATAATGAGAAACGGAAGGTTGGAATACTTGGTTACAACTGGCAAAATAATGAGAAACGGAAGGTTGGAATACTTGGTTACAACTGGATAAAATAATGAGAAGTGGGAAGTTCGAATACTTGGTTACAACTGCAAAATACATGGAAAGAGAGATCGCGGACAACAAAGAGAGAAGGTACTGGATAGTTTAGTGTCATGGCATGGTAAACAGTCAACAACATAATTGATACGATGCCCTATGGTTATAAAACTGTAGAAGGACACGACCGCATACGCCAACTAGTACATCACATGACGATAAAAACATGCTGCATTTGTAGACTGTTGTGTCTAACCTGCATTACAATTTAAGAACCACTGGTTTAAATATGCCAGGAGCAGTCAAGTTTTGTACTTTAATTTGTTGTTATTTTCATTTCTTTTTTTAAAATAAAAACTGCGTTCCCCCCCCCCCCCCCCCCCCCCCCCATCTTTAATTATAAAACTGAACTCGTGGCATTGCCTCGTCTTAATAGGGGTACGACGTTTTTTTGGGGCATTTTGAAAACATAAAAAAAAATGTTCCACTTCCATTCCGATGTGTAATTGACGGTAGGAAAAAAAAATCCGGAAATGCCACATTAGATTGAACAGACTTTTTCCCAATCGGTGGATGGTGGATAGTGGCTGAGAGGACATCAAAGGGACAATGTTGAGGAATCACGGAGATGCAATTATCAAGAAATGACGTGCTATCAATGAGCGTGTTTTAACATCCAGAACGTGAGTGGTGGATAATGGAAAAAAGAAACAGGCTCAATGTTGGTTTCACGCTTGTCTTCCCTACACACTTTCTTCTTTTGCATGTTTATCATCATTTTTTTTCCCTATTTATCCTAATTTTGTTTCATTTATCTTATTGACAATTATTACCAAAAAGTTGTTTCTCATTTTCTGTTTTACTCTAACTACTCCTGAAACTACTACAGCTGCTACTGCTGATGCTGCTGATACTAATACTTCTACTATTTTTCCTACTACTACTTCTACTACATCTACTACTTCTACTACTATTACTACTACTTCTACTACTTCTACTACTTCTACTACTATTTCTACTACTTCTACTAATACCTCTACTTCTAATACTTCTACTACTTCTACTACTACTTCTACTTTTACTACTTCTACTACTACTACTTCTACTACTGCTACTTGTACTACTTCTACTACTACTACTACTTCTACTACTACTACTACTTCTACTACTACTTCTACTTCTACTACTTCTACTACTTCTACTACTACTTCTACTTCTACTACTACTACTACTTCTACTTCTACTACTTCTACTTCTACTACTACTTCTACTACTTCTACTACTTCTACTACTACTTCTACTGCTTCTACTACTTCTACTACTTCTACTACTACTTCTACTACTACTTCTACTACTTCTACTACTTCTACTACTTCTACTACTTCTACTACTACAACTACTTCTACTACTACTTCTACTACTTC
Source organism: Megaustenia siamemsis (assembly GCA_032433765.1). NCBI lineage: Eukaryota > Metazoa > Mollusca > Gastropoda > Stylommatophora > Ariophantidae > Megaustenia > Megaustenia siamemsis. The sequence goes on along the minus strand of JAVIAB010000026.1, from coordinate 13,125,879 downwards.
TACTACTTCTACTACTTCTACTACTACAACTACTTCTACTACTTCTACTACTTCTACTACTACTTCTACTACTACTTCTACTACTACTTCTACTACTTCTACTACTACTACTACTTCTACTTCTACTACTACTTCTACTACTACTTCTACTACTACTTCTACTACTACTTCTACTTCTACTACTTCTACTACTACTTCTACAACTACTTCTACTTCTACTACTACTTCTACTACTACTTCTACTACTACTTCTACTTCTACTACTTCTACTACTACTTCTACTACTACTTCTACTTCTACTACTTCTACTACTACTTCTACTACTACTACTACTTCTACTACTTCTACTACTACTTCTACTTCTACTTCTACTACTACTTCTACTACTACTTCTACTACTACTTCTACTTCTACTACTTCTACTACTACTTCTACTTCTACTTCTACTACTACTTCTACTACTACTTCTACTACTACTTCTACTACTTCTACTACTACTTCTACTTCTACTTCTACTACTACTTCTACTACTACTTCTACTACTACTTCTACTACTTCTACTACTACTTCTACTTCTGCTTCTACTACTACTTCTACTACTACTTCTACTACTTCTACTACTACAACTACTTCTACTACTACTTCTACTACTTCTACTACTACAACTACTTCTACTACTACTTCTACTACTTCTACTACTTCTACTACTTCTACTACTTCAACTACTTCTACTACTTCTACTACTTCTACTACTACTTCTACTACTTCTACTACTTCTACTACTTCTAATACTACTACAACTACTTCTACTACTTCTACTACTTCTACTACTTCTACTACTACTACAACTACTCTATTACTTCTACTACTTCTACTACTACTACAACTACTTCTACTACTTCTACTACTTCTACTACTTCTACTACTACTACAACTACTTCTACTACTTCTACTACTTCTACTACTACTACAACTACTTCTACTACTTCTACTACTTCTACTACTACTACAACTACTTCTACTACTTCTACTACTTCTACTACTACTTCTACTACTTCTACTACTACTACTACTACTACTTCTACTACTTCTACTACTTCTACTACTACTACTACTACTACTACTACTACTTCTACTACTTCTACTACTTCTACTACTACTACTACTACAACTACTTCTACTACTTCTACTACTTCTACTACTTCTACTACTTCTACTACTTCTACTACTACTACTACTACTACTACTACTACTACTACTACTTCTACTACTTCTACTACTACAACTACTTCTACTACTTCTACTACTTCTACTACTTCTACTACTACTTCTACTACTTCTACTACTTCTACTACTACTACTACTTCTACTACTTCTACTACTTCTACTACTACTTCTACTACTTCTACTACTTCCACTACTTCTACTACTACTACTACTACTACTACTACTTCTACTACTTCTACTACTTCTACTACAACTACTACTACTACAACTACTTCTACTACTTCTACTACTTCTACTACTACTACTACTACTTCTACTACTTCTACTACTTCTACTACTACTACTACTTCTACTACTTCTACTACTTCTACTACTACTTCTACTACTTCTACTACTTCTACTACTACTACTACTACTTCTACTACTTCTACTACTTCTACTACTACTTCTACTACTTCTACTACTACTTCTACTACTTCTACTACTTCTACGACTTCTACTACTACTACTACCACTATTTTCTAATACTACAACTACTTCTACTACTTCTACTACTTCTACTACTTCTACTACTTCTACTACTTCTACTACTTCTACTACTACTACAACTACTTCTACTACTTCTACTACTTCTACTACTTCTACTACTTCTACTACTACTACAACTACTTCTACTACTTCTACTACTTTTACTACTTCTACTACTTCTACTACTTCTACTACTTCGACTACTTCTACTACTTCTACTACTTCTACTACTTCTACTACTTCTACTACTACTACAACTACTTCTACTACTTCTATTACTTCTACTACTTCTACTACTTCTACTACTTCTACTACTACTTCTACTACTTCTACTACTTCTACTACTTCTACTACTTCTACTACTTCTACTACTTCTACTACTACTACAACTACTTCTACTACTTCTACTACTTCTACTACTTCTACTACTTCTACTACTTCTACTACTACTACAACTACTTCTACTACTTCTACTACTTCTAC
>JAVIAB010000026.1:13051141-13118641 GCA_032433765.1 Megaustenia siamemsis | reverse complement strand
AGTAGTCATGAGAAGCAAGTACTTACGTGAAGTAAAAGAGGTGCGCAAGCAAGGTTATGATATTGTGTACTTGGATGAAACATGGATCAATGCTCACCACACTAACCAAAGGGAATGGCAGTCATCAGATGGAAAGATTAAGAGATTAATACCTAGCAGCAAAGGACAGCGCTTGATAATTGCTCATGCAGGTTGTCGACAACATGGACTAATACAGAATGCAGAGCTCATTTATCTTTCAAAATCCATAGACAATCGGGATTATTACTCTGAGATGAATGGTCACATATTTAGACATTGGATTGAAAATTCTGTTCTCCCATCACTAGATCGACCATCTTGCCTAATAATGGACAATGCAGCGTACCACAACATTGTTGCACTTGAAGATAAAGTCCCGACGTCATCCAGTACAAAAGATGCTATTAAGATATGGCTCACAAAGGAGCACATACAATTTAATAACATGTACTTAAAACCTGAATTACTATCTCTAGTAAAGCAAAAACAGAGGACAAAGATTTTTCAAATAGATAAGATTATCCAAGAACACGGTCATATAAGTTTGAGATGCTCATTTAAATCCAATAGAACTAATCTGGGCAAAATTAAAAGGACAAGTGGCAGATGAAAATACAACATTCAAATTATGCGATGTAAAGACTCTTGCTAATCTCGCTTTATTAAATATAGACAAAGATTATTGAGCTAAATGTGAAGACCACGTCTTAAAACAGGAAGAGGAATATTGGAAAAATGATGGTTTGTGGAATGTTCAACCCCAAACAGTTATTAATCTTTTAGACTCGTCTGATTCAGAATGAAAGTATATAGCCCCCACAATGTTGGCCCCTATATTACCTTAAATTAGTTCAACAAACGGTTCTTTTCAGGACCACACAACTATGAAAATTGGACATACAGGTATACCTTGATATTATCGTCCGTCCTCGAACTGAGAAGACAATAATTCTCCTGGTGTTTTGCCTTATTCAGTTATTTCCCCATTACGGCCACGCCTTTACTAGTGAAAATTAATCATAGACCAGCAACTACGGTAATTTCTATTATTTAGGGGTTCACAATTTACTATTTTGACAAACATCAAAGAAATTCGCCGCTTTAAGAAAACTGCAGCTGCAAGATATTTGTTAAATATACATTTAAAGGGTCTTTTGCATTCTAATAACATTTGGAAAATTTCAACAGTATTTAACAAACGGTTTCTGAGCAATAGCGTTTTGAAGTTGGGCAAGTGATTTGAAACGAGCTATACTACTACTACTACTACTACTACTGCTACTGGGGACAGTCATTGAGTCTTTGCGGGCCTCGGTAGCCGAGTTGGGAAAACCACCCGACTAGACTACCGACGTTCGGACAACCCGTGTTGGATTCCCGCTGGGAGCAGTGTGAGTTGTACTAGTGGTTGAAAAAAAAAAATACCCCCACGGTCGACCCAGCCGTTGGCAGAAATTGGTACCAGGGTATTACCCTAGGAAGGTGAGGAATGTTGCCTCACATCTGAGTTACTATACAGAAATCTCCGAACATTTATGGATAGGCGGCCGAGCACATATGGGTGGAAACTCGCGTGCTAAGACGCCGGTTCAAGTCTCGTACTTGACCTTTAACTTTACTACTACTATTATTGATGTTATTGTTACATATACTACTACTACTACTATTATTGATGTTATTGTTACATATACTACTACTACTACTATTATTGATGTTATTGTTACATACTACTACTACTACTATTATTGATGTTATTGTTACATATACTACTACTACTACTATTATTGATGTTATTGTTACATATACTACTACTACTACTATTATTGATGTTATTGTTACATATACTACTACTACTACTATATTGATGTTATTGTTACATATACTACTACTACTACTATTATTGATGTTATTGTTACATATACTACTACTACTACTATTATTGATGTTATTGTTACATATACTACTACTACTACTATTATTGATGTTATTGTTACATATACTACTACTACTACTATTATTGATGTTATTGTTACATATACTACTACTACTACTATTATTGATGTTATTGTTACATATACTACTACTACTATTATTGATGTTATTGTTACATATACTACTACTACTACTATTATTGCTGTTATTGTTACATATACTACTACTACTACTATTATTGCTGTTATTGTTACATATACTACTACTACTACTATTATTGATGTTATTGTTACATATACTACTACTACTACTATTATTGATGTTATTGTTACATATACTACTACTACTACTATTATTGATGTTATTGTTACATATACTACTACTACTACTATTATTGATGTTATTGTTACATATACTACTACTACTATTATTGTTGTTATTGTTACACATGCTACCACTACTATTATTGTTGTTGTTATTGTTACATATGCTACTACTACTATTATTGCTGTTATTGTTACATATGCTACCACTACTATTATTGTTGTTGTTATTGTTACATATGCTACTACTACTATTATTGATGTTATTGTTACATATGCTACCACTACTATTATTTTTGTTGTTATTGTTACATATGCTACTACTACTATTATTGTTGTTGTTATAGTTACATATGCTACTACTACTATTATTGCTGTTGTTATTGTTACATATGCTACTACTACTATTATTGCTGTTGTTATTGTTCCATATGCAACTACTACTATTATTACTGTTGTTATTGTTACATATGCTACTACTACTATTATTGCTGTTATTGTTACATATGCTACTACTACTATTATTGCTGTTATTGTTACATATGCTACTACTACTATTATTGCTGTTGTTATTGTTACATATGCTACTACTACTATTATTACTGTTGTTATTGTTACATATGCAACTACTACTATTATTGCTGTTATTGTTACATATGCTACTACTACTATTATTTCTGTTGTTGTTACACATGCAACTACTACTATTATTTCTGTTGTTGTTACATATGCTACTACTACTATTATTGCTGTTATTGTTACATATGCTACTACTACTATTATTGCTGTTATTGTTACATATGCTACTACTACTACTATTATTGCTGTTGTTGTTACATATGCTACTACTACTATTATTGCTGTTATTGTTATATATGCAACTACTACTATTATTGCTATTATTGTTACATATGCAACTACTACTATTATTGCTGTTATTGTTACATATGCAACTACTACTATTATTGCTGTTATTGTTACATATGCAACTACTACTATTATTGCTGTTATTGTTACATATGCTACTACTACTATTATTGCTGTTATTGTTACATATGCAACTACTACTATTATTTCTGTTGTTGTTACATATGCTACTACTACTATTATTTCTGTTGTTGTTACATATGCTACTACTACTATTATTTCTGTTGTTGTTACATATGCTACCATTACTATTACTGCTGTTGTTGCTACATATGCTACCACTACTATTACTGCTGTTGTAGCTACATATACTACTATTACTATTATTGCTGTTGTTGTTACATATGCTACTATTACTATTACTGCTGTTGTTGCTACATATGCTACCACTACTATTACTGCTGTTGTTGCTACATATGCTACTATTACTATTACTGCTGTTGTTGCTACATATGCTACTATTACTATTACTGCTGTTGTTGCTACATATGCTACTATTACTATTACTGCTGTTGTTGCTACATATACTACTATTACTATTATTGCTGTTGTTGCTACATATGCTACTATTACTATTATTGCTGTTATTGTTACATATGCAACTACTACTATTATTTCTGTTGTTGTTACATATGCTACTACTACTATTATTGATGTTGTTGTTACATATGCTACTACTACTATTATTGATGTTGTTGTTACATATGCTACCACTACTATTACTGCTCTTGTTGCTACATATGCTACCACTACTATTACTGCTGTTGTAGCTACATATACTACTATTACTATTATTGCTTTTGTTGTTACATATGCTACTATTACTATTACTGCTGTTGTTGCTACATATCCTACCACTACTATTACTGCTGTTGTTGCTACATATGCTACTATTACTATTACTGCTGTTGTTGCTACATATGCTACTATTACTATTACTGCTGTTGTTGCTACATATACTACTATTACTATTATTGCTGTTGTTGCTACATATGCTACTATTACTATTACTGATGTTGTTGCTGCATATGCTACTACTACTATTATTGCAGCTATTGCTACCACTGCTACTTCTACTATTATTGTTGCTATTGCTTCCAATGCTACTTTTACTATTATTGCTGCTATTGCTTCCAATGCTACTTCTACTATTATTGCTGCTATTGCTACCAATGCTACTTCTACTATTATTGCTGCTATTGCTACCAATGCTACTTCTACTATTATTGCTGCTATTGCTACCAATGCTACTATTACTATTATTGTTGCTATTGCTACCCATGCTACTATTACTATTATTGTTGCTATTGCTACCAATGCTACTATTACTATTATTGTTGCTATTGCTACCAATGCTACTATTACTATTATTGTTGCTATTGCTACCAATGCTACTATTACTATTATTGTTGCTATTGCTACCAATGCTACTATTACTATTATTGTTGCTATTGCTACCAATGCTACAATTACTATTATTGTTGCTATTGCTACCAATGCTACTATTACTATTATTGCTGCTATTGCTACCAATGCTACTATTACTATTATTGCTGCTATTGCTACCAATGCTACTATTACTATTATTGTTGCTATTGCTACCAATGCTACTATTACTATTATTGTTGCTATTGCTACCAATGCTATTATTACTATTATTGCTGCTATTGCTACCAATGCTACTATTACTATTATTGCTGCTATTGCTACCAATGCTACTATTACTATTATTGTTGCTATTGCTACCAATGCTACTATTACTATTATTGTTGCTATTGCTACCAATGCTACTATTACTATTATTGCTGCTATTGCTACCAATGCTACTATTACTATTATTGCTGCTATTGCTACCAATGCTACTATTACTATTATTGCTTATCGAAGTAGAAAATGTCCGTCCTGGCTTCAATGAAGCTTCAAGATCAACCTTTACACCCCCCCCCCTCCCCTCGGCAACTTTCAGCGTCGAGGAAAGAGAATGCTTGTGTCAGTTACGTATAGTCTTTATTCGTTTGGTTCGGACTGGCGTCACACCAGTCTGACCATTCCCATATCCGTTCTGCCGCCCGTTAAAGAAAGCATCGATCTGATCGTTTATAGATTGACATAGATTGTCCTGATTTCCCTGATTGTCTTGTTTGCCCTGATTGACATGATTGCCATTGATTGCCCTGATTGCCCCGATTGCCATTGATTGACCTGATCGCCATTTATTGCCCTGTTTGCCCTGATTGCCATTGATTACCCTGATTGCCATTGATTGCCATGATTGCCCTAATTGCCCTGATTTCCTTAATTGCCATTGATTACCCTGATTTCCATTGATTGCCATTTATTGCCATGATTGCCGTGATTGCCCTGATTGCCATTGTTTGCCCTGATCGTCTAGTGATTGCCATTAATTGCCCTGATCGTCCATTGATTGCCAATGTTTGCCCTGATCGTCTATTGATTGCCAATGTTTGCCCTGATCGTCTATTGATTGTCAATGTTTGCCCTGATCGTCTATTGAATGCCATTAATTGCCCTAATCGTCTATTGAATGCCATTAATTGCCCTAATCGTCTATTGAATGCCATTAATTGCCCTGATCGTCTATTGAATGCCATTAATTGCCCTAATCGTCTATTGATTGTCATTGATTGCCCTGATCGTCTATTGAATGCCATTAATTGCCCTAATCGTCTATTGATTGCCATTAATTGCCCCAATCGTCTATTGATTACCATTGATTGCCCTGATCGTCTATTGATTGCCATTAATTGCCCTAATCGTCTATTGATTACCATTGATTGCCCTGATCGTCTATTGATTACCATTAATTGTGCTGATCGTCTATTGATTGCCATTAATTGCCCTGATCGTCTATTGATTACCATTAATTGTGCTGATCGTCTATTGATTGCCATTAATTGTCCTGATCGTCTATTGATTACCATTAATTGTGCTGATCGTCTATTGATTGCCATTAATTGTGCTGATCGTCTATTGATTGTCATTAATTGCCCTGATCGTCTATTCTTCTTCTTCTACCTTTTAGCTCCCAGTGGAGCATAGGTCTTCAACAAACACTTTCCAAGTCGTTCTGTTTTTTGCAATTCTTTTAAGATCATTCCATGTCTTCCCCATCATCTTCATCTCTGCTTCAATCTGTCTTCTCCAAGAATTCCTTGGTCTTCCTCTTTGTCTTTTCCCCTGGGGATTCCAAAAAAGGGCCTGTTGTGTAATACTCTCATTTGGTTTCCGTAGTGTGTGTCCTATCCATCGCCATCGTCTTCGCTGTATTTCTTTATCCACTGGTATTTGACCGGTACATTTCCATAATTCCACGTTTGTGACTTTGTCCTGCCATTTCCATCCCTTTATTCTGCGCAAGCATCCATTAATGAAAGTCTGTACCTTCGTGATTGTCAATTTTGTTATTCTCCATGTTTCACAGCCATATAATAGAACCGACTTAACATTGGAGTTGAAAATTTGTATTTTTGTATTTAGCCTAATTTCTTTGGATTTCCATATGTTTCCCAGTGCAATGAAAGCTCCTCTTGCTTTTGATATCCTTATTTTGGTATCGTTTTCTGTTCCTCCCTCTTTATCTATATTACTGCCCAGATATATATAAGATTGTACGTCTAGTAGAGGTATTTCTCCTAGTTTTATTTGGTTATTGCCAACTGCATTAATTCTCATAATGTTGGTCTTATCTCTATTAATCTTTAGTCCTAGCTGTTGTGATCTCTCATCTAATATACTCATTTTATCTTGCATCTGTTGGTGGCTGTGTGATAGGAGAGCTATGTCATCAGCAAAGTCTAAATCATCAAGTTGTTTGGTCAGTGACCACTGGATCCCATTTCTGTTGTTTTGAGTTATTTTCATAATCCAATCTATGGCCAGTAGAAAGAGAAATGGAGACAGAAGGCATCCTTGCCTTACTCCTGTTCTTATTTCAAATGCTTCTGTAAGCTGTCCTTCATGCACCACACTACATTTTGTTCCTTCATACATTGTTTTTATCAGGTTAATAAACTTTATGGGGATTCCATAATGACTCAGCAACTTCCAAAGCATTCTTCTGTCTAAACTATCAAATGCCTTTCGTAATCTATGAATCCAATATAAAGTGGGGATTTTAGTTCTAAACTTTGTTCAACTATTATACGTAGAGTAGTTATTTGATCAGCACATGATCTGTTCTTCCTAAAACCTGCTTGTTCATCTCTCAAGTGTTTCTCTATAGCCTCTTTTAGTCTCTTCAGAATGATTCTGCCTAATATTTTTCCTGGCACTGATAGTAGCATAATTCCCCTATAATTTGTGCACTCCTGTAAACTTCCTTTTTTTGGTAGTTTGATCATATAACCTTCTCTCCAGTCTTTAGGTATTTCTTCCCTCTCCCAAATTTTATCCAATAGATTATGTAACATCTTGGTAGAGGTGATAATATCTGCTTTGATGGCTTCCGAAGGAATTTCATCTGGTCCTGTGGCTTTACCATCTTTTAACAGTTTGATGGCTTTCATTATTTCTTCTTTGCTTGGTTTTCCGCAGTTAACGTGTAATTCTTCTTCTGCTGGTAGTATATCTGGAGGATTATTTGAGCCAGGTCTGTTCAAAAGTTCTTCAAAGTGCTCCTTCCATCTCTCCATTTGTTCCTTTATATTACTAAGCAGATTTCCTTTCTTATCTTTGATAAAGGCGTTGATCTGTTTGTATTTTCCACCTAATTTCTTTGTGCTGTTGTACAGTTCTTTCATATTCCCTTTATTTGCTGCTTCTTCTGCCTCTTTAGCTAATTCATCTATATATTTCCTCTTATCCCTTTTAATGCATCTTCTCACTTCTTTGTTCACCTCTGTGTAAGCTTCCTGTGTCTTGGCTTTATTACTTCTTGTTTTGCTTTATTTATGTCTGCTTTCTTGTTCTTTCTTTCTTTAATTTTATCCAGGGTCTCTGCTGTCATCCATGCCTTATTCTGGCGTTCTCTTTTCCCCAGTGTTTCTTCGCATGTCTCTTTCCATATATTTTTTACCTGTTTCCAATGATCTTCTATATTTATTGTATTTTCTAGTTGTTGGAGGACTTGGTATTTGTTTGATATTGTGACTGCGAATTTATCTTTAATTCCTTGTTCTTTAAGAAACCCTACATTGAAATACTACTGATCGTCTATTGATTGCCATTAATTGTCCTGATCGTCTATTGATTGCCATTAATTGCCCTGATCGTCTATTGATTGCCATTGATTGACTGTTTTGCGGTGTTTATGTTTGACCCTCTCAACATACCGCTCCTACCATGGCCCCCGCGTGGCGCCATGTCCCACAATTCCTTTCACATTTGGATTCTCCTGAGCTTCATTGTCGCCATCCTGGCACATACATGATCTCAGTTAGGAAGAGTAACGACCCCTTGAATAACATTGCACTTTATTCGGTGGTTCCCAATCCGCAAGTAGAAGACCCTTAATTCAGAGAAAAGAGAAACAACGCGAGGGTAATGTCATTACCCTAAACTTTAACGAACCTTTAAGTATTTTTTTTTGTTCGCCAGCTTTTACCTCTGATGAAGTCCCTAGAGACTAGGAACTGAACTTTAGGTATTTACCCGTTTCCCCTGGCAGCCGTGTGCACAGGGGTCCCTGGCCGCACGGGCAGACAACTCCGACTTCGGAGGTTCTCATATTTTTTTTCCGTCGATGAGTAAGTGACGCTTCATGCCGGGCCTCGCTGCTGAGACCAGGGTAGTTGCCGCAGAGAGAAATCTTAAATAAAAATCCCAACCGGTGTAGCCGGGATTTGAACCCACAACCTCTCTGTCTGGCGTCTTGCCTCGAGACCAATCAGTCCCCCAGTTGTAGTATTTGAGAACCACTGTAAAGGTCAAGTACGAGACTTGAATCGGCGTCTTAACACGTGAGTTTTCTCCCATAAATGCTCTGCCGTCTATCCAGAAGTGTTCGGAGACTTCTGGATAGTGTCGCTTCAAGCGTCGGAACTCACGATGCGAGGCGGCATTCCTCACCTTCCCAGAGTACTATTACCCAGGAACCCATTTCTGCCAGCGGTTGGGTCGACCGCGGGGGTATTTTTTTTTTAACCACGAGTACAACTCACAAACTCCCTCCAGCGGGAATCGAACACGGTGTCCGAACGTTGGTAGTTGGTCTGGGGGTTTTCCCAACTAAGTCACCGAGGCCCTCGAATAGTTTTGTTGTGACGTCAACGACGAGGAGATCACCAGTTTCACTGAAATAATTTATGTACTTAAACTAGGAAATAACCTGCAATGGTTTGGCCACGTATCCCTATCGTCTGAATCGTCTCAGTAGAGTCAATTCCGCATGGAACTGTCTAAGGGATGAGAAGGAGATATAGGCAGAGAAAGAAATGATTTTCCAAGATGGTGGAACTAGTTCACGTTCTCTCGATGGCTGCAGAAGTTAAATTTGGGGTCTGATTAATTTTAGCTCTCCATTGCAATTTTATTTGTTAAAATCAAAATTATGTTCTGCTTAACACATCTGCGCCATGGAAGCGGAGTAGTACGCACGGCAATATTCCTTTTTGACAAGTCAAGTCTTGTGAATGCGACTTTCCACCGTCTAGAGTTGATCTGTGCTTTACGTCACATTGAGTGCTGTTCATGACTGTTGTTGTTTACAGGTTAAAACTCATTAATTGCTCCGTCAAGTCAGCTGAAGTTTTATCTCTTTAGAGAATTTGCACCGTGTTTCGTTCGTTGTAGACTGCATTCACTACAGTAACCGGTAATCTATTGGCGCAGCCATTGATGTGTGTGCTACGTCATCATAATGGCTCATCGTATATCCCTAGACCGGCCATACGCTAATCTTACGGTCTGTTGTTTGATGTGCAACGGGGATAATTCGACGACTGTGTTTTATATGTTCTGATTTGGAGTCAAAAACGATGTCCTAACATCATCAAGCGCTATACATTTTTAAAAATATGACGATCATCATTTTCAGGAGGACGTGAACTTCTGGTCAACATAGTGGATAGGCGAAAGGAACCATTGAAGGCTATGTATGAAAGTGTTCCTGGTTGCAGTTTCATCATATTCCAAGTCCGGCTTGTTGCAGGAGCTACTGAGTTAAGTGCTCTGTGCACACCGTGAGCTGTGTGTCTCATCTGTTTTGATCATGTTTCGATATTCCAATTGTTTACGATGAATGATGATATCGGTTGACATGGAACAGTTGGCTGTGTTCACTTTCTGTGCTATTCTAACTTATGATTTTTGGCGGGTGCTGAGACTGCAATGATGAAGACTACAGCTACCCTTCTTTGTTTGGGAGATGAGATATTAATTCGGATGATTCCACTGGCACGGGCGGTTGAGCAATTATGGATTTTAATTCGTTTGCAGTGATACCGGGGCCTTCGACTAACCATAACCATATCATACAAAATTAAGAGGCAGATTTGAGGAAAAAACAAAAATAAATTCAAAAGACATTAATAAGAAAAATAAAGACTAGGATTCATTCGTTTTCCTTTCGAGCCGAAGACGTCACATAGGGCGGAAGTTATAGTTCTCCATGATTGACGATCTGCTGCTATAGTTCGTTCACAAATTTGTGCTCACAGAGTTGATCAATTATCTCGGAAACTGTTTGATGAATTTCTGTAATTCTTTTTCATAAAATCTTATTTTTTCACCGACCTTCACATTTATAACATTTAAGTACAAAGGTAGTCTGAATTTTGCACAAATTGTTGTTTGTTATATAAATTAAGGAAAATATCAAACCCGTGCTCTAAACATTAGATTTTACTGTAAATTATGTTAATTTTCTAACAATGCAAGCCAAAGGCGTATCCGTATTACATTGAATAGTAATATAACCGACCCCTTTTAGATTCCTTGCAAAAGTGCATGTACAATAACAAAGTTACCTTTTGTATAGTGATGAATTTACACTTTAAACTCTTCATGTTTTTTTTTTAAATCAAGTAGTCACTTCACAACAGCTTACAAATTATCACACGTACAGGAATATTCATTAATAGTAAATATTTTGTCAAAATACGCCTCTGGACCATTTTAATAATAAACCGGAAACGAAATTACCAAATAAAACCTCGGAGTGGCGTATTTACAAGTAAAGAGTGCGAAACGGTGCTAAGATTGTGCGGTGTGCACATGAAATTTGCCTTTTTAATTGCTGAGTTGTTTACAACAAATGTGGGTATTGTAAAATCCTAAAATTTAGGACAAGCAAGAAAATCATATTTTTATATACCTCAAATAAACAAAAATCTTTCCTAAATGCATGACAGTAGGGCAAACAATCAGACTGAATGTCGGTGAAAAAAAAAATAAGATTCCACTATAAAGAATCACAGACATTCATCAAACAGTTTCCGAGATAATTAATCAACTCTGTGGGCACGGATTTCTGAACAAACCCTAGTTGTTGTATTTCTTTGTTATTTCTTAATCCGATTGTTGAGCCTTCTCTAGTAATTATTTAGTTTAGCGATTCTCTTGGTCTGCCTTGTTTTCTTTTACCAGATGGTTTCGACGTGAATGCCTGACGGGGAAGTCTTTCTTCATTCATTCTCAACACATGACCGATGTATTTCCAACACTTCTTCTTATAAAGCTCAACACGTATTCTTGTTTTGATTCGTCTCTTATCTGTTCGTTTAAAATGTATTCTTTCCAGCTTATGTTTGAGATCACATGAAAACATTTGTTCTCAAAGATGTTTAATTTCTTATCTAAAGTCTGGATGGATTTGCAATTTACACATCCATACGTTTCCAAAACAAAATAAAGGACAAAATGTAAGGCAGAGATACACACACACAACATAGAATTATAAAATAAAGACACGAAAACAAAAAGAAATAATAGTTAAATACAAGAACACAATTTAATACACAGGAGACGAACGCAAGAAATGAAACATAAAAGAGAGAAGAATAAACAGAAATAAATAAAGTTGAGGTTGAAAAGGAAAGGAAACAAAGCACATGAAGTCATACAAGAATTAAAAACAGTGACCAAGGAAGAGCCCTTATTAAGAATGGCTACCCACGTAAGTAACTTTGACATAGAGCCCTGAGATGCTGGGGAAGCTTCAAGCAACATCGAACACAAGAAGCTAACACCCACAACCGCCCACACCTTACCACCCACACACTACCCCCACACCGCCACCCACACACACCCCCACTACAGACATCGAGAAGCCAAACCCATATATCCAGATCCCAAAGCCCACAGCTCAGAACAACTTCCATGATTTGAATTGTCTCCCATGTTCAGCTGTCGCGGGAAATCGCCCAACAGTGGCTGCCAGACGACAACAAGGCGCCATTTTATTACAAGACCCTTGGACTCAACTTCTCTCTTTATTCTTTCCTGCATTCCTTCTGTCCTTCAAGGCTTGTGATCTCAAGTGACTCGTCAGCTATTCTCTCTACTTTTGTTTTGGAATAATAGATTCCTGCACGCGATGACACATATAATCTATCTATCTATCTATCTATCTATCTATCTATCTATCTATCTATCTATCTATCTATCTATCTATCTATCTATCTATCTATCTATCTATCTATCTATCTATCTATCTATCTATCTATCTATCTATCTATCTATCTATCTATCTATCTATCTATCTATCTATCTATTCGTCTGCTTGTCTGTCTGTCTTTGTCTCTCTGTCTATCTATCTTTAAATATGTATGTCTGTCAGTTTATCTGTTTCCATAGTATGTATGTATGTATGTATGTATGTATGTATGTATGTATGTATGTATGTACGTTATATGCATATATGTATGTGTATATGTAAGTATGCGTTATCTATGCGCTCACAACAAGCTTTCTATCCATTGTTTAAGAACTGATGTTACTTATCATCATCATCGAGTGCCATCTAAGCATCGAAGGTTGGCTACCATGCAACATCATTCCGCTCTGTCTCTTGCTTTCATTGTGCAGGTATGGCTAACTTATCCATCTTTTGATGTTACTCATCCATGTTAGACTTGGTCTGCCTCTGCCTCTTTTACCTTGTATTTTCTCTTCTTCAATTCCTTTTTAGTGGGCTGTTGTGTCTTTTAACATGGCCCACAAATCTCATTTGTCTTGTTTGAATTGTCTTTAGTAGTTCTCTTTTCATTTTTAGTTCTTTTAAAACTTCATCGTTTGTTTTATTTTATTTTCCATCCAAATCTTCCTATTCTTCTATATATTCACATTTCAAAAGCTCCAATTATCTGTTCTGTTTTCTTGTCTAATGTCCATTTTTTCTGCACCATACAGGAATATTGAGAAGATATAACATTTTGCTATTCTTAATTTTAGCCCTGGTGTTATTTGTTTTGATGTTAGTATATTTTTCATGGCATTAAAATTACTTTTTGCCATTATTTTTCTTTTGTTTATTTCAGTTTTACATTTTCCATCACTGGTTATAGTATGTCCCAGGTAGTTGTTGTTCTGAACTGTCTCCAGGTCTATTCCTTCAACTTTGATATCCACTTGTAGGTTTTGAGTGTTATCTTTGTTCATGATTATAGTTTGTCTCTTTTGACGTTCATATCTAATGCATAATTAATATTTAATCTAAGGTATACTGGTGCTACAGTCTTAATCGCTAAGAGCCAAAATGAGTTACATAAAATTTGTTAAACATTATAGTGAACGAAAGCAAAAATAAAAGACAGCCTCAGCAGCAAAATGACAGAAGTAATGGGAACAACAAAGAAAAGGGCATCACCGTAGTGTACAATAAAGACAAATGGAGCAATATTAAAACAGGTAAATGAAGTTAAATATCTGAGAGCAGTGTTAACCTTGTAATGAGATGGGAACAACTGCAGTATATTGTAACAACTGGGAACAATTGAGGAACGAAGACATAGATGGCAGCAAAGAGAAAAGATACAAGACAGCTTAAGAGAATGGATTGGGAGAAGGTCAACAACAGAAATTATATATAAATGTCGAGATGGAAAGTTGTGGAGAGACATGATCACCTACGCCATCAGGCATGGTACTTGATGATGATGAATACATATTTGTTGTATATTCATATCCATATATGCTTCTTCTATTTTGAATTTCTTCATTTATTACCTTGTCTCTCTTATCATCACATTAAATATTGTTCACCTGGCTTTAGTGGACTTCCGGTTCCAAGATGGTGCAATGAGGTTCATGTTCTCTCAGCCGCTGCAGGAATTGCATTTGTGGACTGATTAATTTCGGCTCTCCAGTGTAATTTTCTGCGTTAAATTCAAAATGATGTTCCACTTAACAAATTTGCGCCGATGATGCGGAGTCGTACCGGGGACAATATACCTCTTTGACAAGTCAAGTGTTGTGATTGCGACCTTCCCCCGCCTAGAGTTGATATGCGGTTTACGTCAACACATTGAGTGCTGTTCAATGGCCGTCGTTTGAATTGTTTAACGCCAATTTTTTACATGTTACAACTCATTAATATGGACTGCTCTGCCAATTCAACCGAAGGTTTCACTGTAGGGATCTTGTACTGTGTTTCGTGCGTTGTTGGCTGCATTCCCCTAGAGTAATTTATGGGCGTAGCCATTGTTGTGTGTGCTACGTCATCATGATGGCTGATCGTATATCCCTAGACCAGCCGTATGCTAATGATGAAAGGCGAAATGACGGAGCTTTGTTCATGACTTTGCAGCAGTGGGGTGACTCCCGGAGTTTCATGTCAGTCAGGAGGGGTGTTGTCTAAATTCAAGAGAGCTACTGTGAGATAGAGGGTAGATGTGAACTGGTTTATAATTTCACAAATTCACATTGCAGGGAGATCTTACGGACTGTTGTTAGATGTGTGACGGGGATAATCCGATGACTAACTGTGTTTCATATGTTCGTTTTGGAGTCAAAAACGATGACCTAACCTCATCAAGAGCTATACATAAAAAAAAAATATGACGATCATAATTTTCAGGAAGACGTGAACTTCCGGTCAATATGGTGGATAGGCGGCAGGAACCATTAATGGCTATGCCTGAAAAGTGTTCCTTGTTACAGTTTCCTCATATTCCAAGTCCGGCTTGTTGCAGGAGCTACTGAGTTAAGTGCTCTGTGCACACTGTGAGCTGTGTGTCTCATCCGTTTTGATCGTGTTTCAATATTCCAATTGTTTACGATGAATGATGATATCGTATGACAGGGAACAGACGGTTGTGTTCATTTTCTGTGCGATTTCGCCTTATGTCCTTCGGCGTGTGCTGAGACTGCTATGATGGGGACTACAGCTACCTTTCTTTGTTTGGAAAATGAGTTAGTAATTCGGATGATTCCACTGTCACGGGCGGTTGAGCAATTATGGATTTTAATTCGTTTGCAGTGATACCGGGGCCTTCCATCACCATATCCTGGCTTTAGTAAGTGTGATCTTTCGTGTTGCCTTCCTAAATAATGCCCATGTTTGACATTCATAGGACATCACTGGCACAATTAATTTCTCTGTTGTTCTATGTGTGTCCATTGTCATGTGCATATTCTTGTTACATGTTGGGTGTTACCTGTCCGATTATTTGTTTGACTTTGTTGAGTCTGTTCTCACTTCTGCTCTGTTTATAGTTGGCTTCATCACCACTCCTTGAATATTTGAAATGATTCACTGGTTTCTTGTTCTCACGCTTATGTTCTCAACGCTAATAATCTCACGTTAATGTTCTCATGCTAATGTTCTCACGCTAATGTTCTCAATTATAATGTTCTTAATACCAGTGTACTCAACGCTAATGTTCTCAATGATAATGTTCTTAATACCAGTGTACTCAACGCTAATGTTCTCAGTGATAATGTTCTTAATGCCAGTGTACTCAACGCTAATGTTCTCAATGATAATGTTATTAATGCCAGTGTGCTCGACGCTAATGTTCTCAATGATAATGTTCTCAGAGCTAAAGTTCTCAATGCTAATGTTCTCATCGCCAATGTTCTCAACGCTACTGTTCTTAACGCTAATGTTCTCAACGCTAATGTTCTCAACGCAATGTTCTCAATGCTAATGTTCTCAATGCTAATGTTCTCAACGCTAAAGTTCTCAATGCTAATGTTCTCATCGCTAATGTTCTCAACGCTAATGTTCTCAATGCTAATGTTCTCAACGCTAAAGTTCTCAACGCTAATGTTCTCAATGCCAATGTTCTCAACGCTAATGTTCTCAACGCTAAGGTTATCAACGCTAATGTTCTCAATGCTAATGTTCTCAATGCTAATGTTCTCAACACTACTGTTCTCAACACTAATGTTCTCAACGCTAATGTTCTCAATGCTAATGTTCTCAATGCCAAAGTTCTTAACGCTAATGTTCTCAACGCTAATGTTCTCAGCGCTAAAGTTCTCAACGCTAAAGTTCTCAACGCTAAAGTTCTCAATGCTAATGTTCTCAATGCTAATGTTCTAAACACTACTGTTCTCAACACTAATGTTCTCAACGCTAATGTTCTCAATGCTAATGTTCTCAATGCTAAAGTTCTCAACGCTAATGTTCTCAACACTAATGTTCTCAACGCTAATGTTCTCAATGCTAATGTTCTCAACACTAATGTTCTCAACACTAATGTTCTCAACGCTATTGTTCTCAATGCCGATGTTCTCAACGCCTATGTTCTCAACGCTAATGTTCTCAATGCTAATGTTCTCAATGCTAAAGTTCTCATCACTAAGTTCTCAACACCAATGTTCTCAATGCTAAAGTTCTCAACGCTAATGTTCTCAACGCTAATGTTCTCAATGCTAATGTTCTCAACACTAATGTTCTCAACACTAATGTTCTCAACGCTATTGTTCTCAATGCCGATGTTCTCAACGCCTATGTTCTCAACACTAATGTTCTCAATGCTAATGTTCTCAATGCTAAAGTTCTCATCACTAAAGTTCTCAACACCAATGTTCTCAACGCCAATGTTCTCAACACTAAAGTACTCAACGCCAATGTTCTCAACACTAAAGTACTCAACGCCAATGTTCTCAACACCAATGTTCTCAACACCAATGTTCTCAACACCAATGTTCTCAACACTAAAGTTCTCAACGCCAATGTTCTCAACACCAATGTTCTCAACACCAATGTTCTCAACACCAATGTTCTCAACGCCAATGTTCTCAACACCAATGTACTCAACGCCAATGTTCTCAACACTAAAGTTCTCAACACCAATGTTCTCAACACCAATGTTCTCAACACTAAAGTTCTCAACGCCAATGTTCTCAACACAATGTTCTCAACACCAATGTTCTCAACACCAAAGTTCTCAACGCCAATGTTCTCAACACCAATGTTCTCAACACCAATGTTCTCAACACTAAAGTTCTCAACACCAATGTTCTCAACACCAATGTTCTCAACACCAATGTTCTCAACACCAAAGTTCTCAACGCCAATGTTCTCAACACTAAAGTTCTCAACACCAATGTTCTCAACACCAATGTTCTCAACACCAATGTTCTCAACACCAATGTTCTCAACACCAATGTTCTCAACACAAAGTTCTCAACGCCAATGTTCTCAACACTAAAGTACTCAACGCCAATGTTCTCAACGCCAATGTTCTCAACGCTAATGTTATCAACACTAAAGTACTCAACGCCAATGTTCTCAACGCTAATGTTCTCAACGCCAATGTTCTCAACGCCAATGTTCTCAACGCCAATGTTCCCAACGCCAATGTTCTCAACACCAATGTTCTCAGTGCTAATGTTCTCAACGCCAATGTTCTCAACGCCAATGTTCTCAACGCTAATGTTCTCAACGCCAATGTTCTCAACACCAATGTTCTCAACACCAATGTTCCCAACGCCAATGTTCTCAACATCAATGTTCTCAATACCAATGTTCTCAACACTAATGTTCTCAACACCAATGTTCTCAACGCCGATGTTCTCACACCAATGTTCTCAACGCCAATGTTATCAACGCTAATGTTCTCAACACTAATGTTCTCAACGCCAATGTTCTCAACGCTAATGTTCTCAACGCTAATCTTCTCAACGCCAATGTTCTCAACGCTAATGTTCTCAACGCCGATGTCCTCAATGCTAATGTTCTCAACGCTAATGTTCTCAACGCTAATGTTCTCAACACTAATGTTCTCAACGCTTGGACAAAATCTTCTTACACTGATGAATCTCAACCGTTGCTACAATCTTCGTGCATGTGGGGCAGTGCTCTCCTCGGAGATTCTCCACATTCTGAGGGGAACAGCTGAACACCTATGTAACATCCGTATGTGCTTTCATGTTGATTGTAACTTAACACATCTGTCCATTTATCTAACGTCCTTGCAAGCCGAACTCTATGTGTCTATCATAACATCGTCATCATGTGCCATACCGGTTGGCGTAGGCGATCATGTCATTCTACAGTCTTCTATCTACAGTGCATCGTATCGGTTCTGTTGTTGACTGTTTTCCCATGCCATGACATAAAAAAAAAAAAAAAGTAAAGAGCCCTGTCGCACCAAGTGGCGCATAGGGAATATTGTGTTAGTTATAATAATTTTTACAGACCTTCAGCACATGATTTTTGTGGTAATGTGGTCGGTATTACGCCCGTGCCGCTTTCCCATAAAAAATCCGGTACCCATTTAAGGCTGGGTGAACCCGGAAGCCGTCGGTTGGAATCGAACCCTACCTCTTGTCTTTTATAGTCCAGTTCACTAACCACTGAGCTATCGCGGCTCCCTTCTATCTACAGTGCATCGTATCATCCTGTGGTTGACTGTTTTCCATGCCATGACACCAAGCTATCCAGTATCTTTTCTCTTTGTCGTCCATGATCTCTCTATCCTTTTATTTTGCCAGTTGTAACCAGTATTCCAACTTTCCTCTTCTCATGATGTGCCCGAAAAATGTTGATTGCTTCTTTCTGATGTTTTTTAAGAGCTCCCTTTTTGTGTTGGCCTCTTTGAGAACTTCCTCATTGGTCTTTTTAGCTGTCCAGAGAACTTTCAACTTTCTTCTGAGAAATCCCACCTCTGTGGCCTCTAACCGTCTTTTCATCTGTTTGTCTACTGTCCATGATTCGCTTCCATAGGCTACAATTGGTTTTATATAGCACCGATGAACTCTCTTTCTCACTTCTATTGACATAGATTTGTTGCATGAGATATTTTTCATTTTCTGAAATGCTTTTATGGCCTGAGCTCTTTATTTCATAAAATAACAAATGCTAATCTCATACTTGGCACACTTTTCTATATACGATCGGAAATTCTCTCTGTTTTTGTCATAATCTCCATTTTATTATTCTCGCAGGCTCCATTCAGACCATCAAGACGTTGTTGTAAATTATTTTATGAATGTGTTATCATAGCCTAGTTGTCTGCAGGCAGATCATTTAGGCTGTGATGTTCGCTGGCGTTGTCAATGTATTCAATGTAAGTAAACTCAAGTACCCCCGTCACACCAAGTGGTGCCCCCGTCACAGCAAGTGGTGCCCCCGTCACACCAAGTGGTGCCCCCGTCACACCAAGTGGTGCCCCTGTCACACCAAGTGATGCCCCGTCACACCAAGTGGTGTATAGGGAATATGGTGTTAGTGACCATAAATTTTACAGACCTTTAGCACATGATTTTTAATGTAATTTTAATGCCATGAAAAATATACTAACATCAAAACAAATAACACCAGGGCTAAAACTAAGAATAGCAAAATGTTATATCTTCTCAACATTCCTGTATAATGCAGAAAAATGGACATTAGACAAGAAAACAGAACAGAAAATTGAAGCCTTTGAAGTTTGGATTTATAGAAGAATAGGAAGAATTGGATGGAAGGAAAAGAAAAACGACGAAGTCTTAAAACAACCAAAAATGAAAAGAGAACTACTAAACACAATTTAAACAAGACAAAGGAGATTGTAGGGGCATGTTAAAAGTCACACAAGAAGTAAGAAGAAATAATCATAATAAAATGTACAAGTTTTTACTAAAAATAATCTTGGAAGGGGAAATACAAGGTAAAAGAGGCAGAACAATACTAACATGAAAGAGAAACATCACAGAATGGGCAAGTCAGCCTACGACAACCTGTACTACCAAAGCAAGAGACAGAGCGGAATGGCGCTCCATGGTAGCCAACATTCAATGCGAAAACAACACTTAATGAATGAATTGTTTTTGCTGATCTTCACACCATCATATTTTGTCGAGGTCTCTATTGTGTCTACATCTAACTGTAGTAGAATTACAGGACTTGGTCCTGTGTGATTGTGTGGTGTATGTGTGATGTATGTGTGTGTGTGTATGTATGTATGTATATATGTATGTATGTATGTACGTATGCATGCATGCATGTATGTAATATGTATGTGTGTATGTGCGTATGTATTATGTGAGTATGTATAAGTAAAAAGTAAAGTACCCCCGTCACATGGTGTTAGTGACCATAAATTTTACAGACCTTCGGCACATGATATTTTGGGGTAATGTGGTCGGTATTACGCCCGTGCCGCTTTACTTTCCCAGAAAAAAAAATCCGGTACCCATTAAAGGCTGGATGAACCCGGAAGCCGTCCGTTGTGATCGAACCCTACCTCTTGTCCTTTGTAGTCCAGTTCTGTGTGTATGTATGTATGTGTATATATATATATATGTATGTATGTATGATATGTGTATGTATGTTTGTATATGCGTATATTTTCTCTAACCCTCTATGTACGGATTGCTTCTAGTCTATTTATCTAACTCCCCATCTATATATCTGTCTGTTGTTGTCTCTCTAACCGTCTGTCTGTTGTTGTCTGTCTGTTTATCTGTCTGTCACTCGTTCCGATGTTCGTCTTCCACCCATGTGTCTTAATTATGTTAATCTGTCTGTCTGTATGTCTGTCTCTACTTATATCTTTATGTCTGTCTTTACTTATGCTCATACATCTGTCTGTATGTTTGTCCCCACTTATGTCTTTTATATCTGTCTCTACTTATGCTCATACATCTGTCTGTCTGTCTCTACTTATGCTCATACATCTGTCTGTCTGTCTCTACTTATGCTCATACATCTGTCTGTCTGTCTCTACTTATGTTCATACATCTGTCTGTATGTATGTCTGTCTCTACTTATATCTTCACATTAGTCTTTACTTATGCTCATACATATGTCTGTATATTTGTCTCCACTTATGTCTTTTTATGTCTGTCTCTACCTATGCTCATACATCTGTCTATCTGTCTCTACTTATGCTCATACATCTATCTATCTGTCTCTACTTATGCTCATACATCTGTCTGTCTGTCTCTACTTATGCTCATACATCTGTCTGTCTGTCTCCACTTATGCTCATACATCTGTTTGTCTGTCTCTACTTATGCTCATACATCTGTCTGTCTGTCTGTCTCTACTTATGCTCATACATCTGTCTGTCTCTACTTATGCTCATACATCTGTCTGTCTGTCTCTACTTATGCTCATACATCTGTCTGTCTGTCTCTACTTATGCTCATACATCTGTCTGTCTGTCTGTCTCTACTTATGCTCATACATCTGTCTGTCTGTCTCTACTTATGCTCATACATCTGTCTGTCTCTACTTATGCTCATACATCTGTCTGTCTGTCTCTACTTATGCTCATACATCTGTCTGTCTGTCTCTACTTATGCTCACACATCTGTCTGTCTGTCTCTACTTATGCTCATATATCTGTCTGTCTGTCTCTACTTATGCTCATACATCTGTCTGTTTGTCTGTCTCTACTTATGCTCATTCATCTGTCTGTCTGTCCGTACTTATGCTCATACATCTGTCTGTCTGTCTCTACTTATGCTCACACATCTGTCTGTCTGTCTCTACTTATGCTCATATATCTGTCTCTACTTATGCTCATACATCTGTCTGTTTGTCTGTCTCTACTTATGCTCATTCATCTGTCTGTCTGTCCGTACTTATGCTCATACATCTGTCTGTCTGTCTCTATTATGCTCATACATCTGTCTGTCTGTCTATACTTATGCTGATGCATCTGTCTGTCTGTCTCTACTTATGCTCATACATCTGTCTGTCTGTCTCTACTTATGCTCATACATCTGTCTGTCTGTCTCTACTTATGCTCATACATCTGGCTGTCTGTCTCTACTTATGCTCATACATCTGTCTGTCTGTCTCTACTTATGCTCATACATCTGTCTGTCAGTCTCTACTTATGCTCATAAATCTGTATATCTGTCTGTCTCTACTTATGCTCATATATCTGTCTGTCTGTCTCTACTTATGCTCATACATCTGTCTGTCTATCTGTCTGTCTCTACTTATGCTCATACATCTGTCTGTCTGTCTCTACTTATGCTCATACATCTGTCTGTCTATCTGTCTGTCTCTACTTATGCTAATACATCTGTCTGTCTGTCTCTATTTATGCTCATACATCTGTCTGTCTGTTTGTCTCCACTTATGTCTTTTTATGTTTGTCTCTACTTATGCTCATACATCTGTCTGTCTGTCTCTACTTATCCTCATTCATCTGTCTGTCTGTCTCTACTTATGCTCATACATCTGTCTGTCTGTCTCTACTTATGCTCATACATCTGTCTGTCTGTCTCTACTTATGCTCATTCATCTGTCTGTTTGTCTGTCTGTTGCTGCTTATGCTCATACATCTGTCTATCTGCCTCTACTTATGTTCATACATCTGTCTGTCTGTCTGTACTTTCTTCAGTCCAAGATCTTTCCTCAATCTGTCTATCTATCCATCTGTCTGATCTCCACCAACACCTTTCTCTGCCTCTCCCTCCTTCTCTCTATCATACTATCTCCCTTTCTCTCCCGATCTCTCTCTCTCTCTCTCTCACCACACACTTTCTCTGTCTCTCTCTGCCATACTCCCTCACTCTCTCTCTTTCTCTCCCTCTCCTTTCTAACTGTTTTACCCTCTCTCTCTCTCTTTCTCTGTCTCCTTATATCTTTTCCTCCCTTTCTCTATCTCACTCCCTCTCGTTTCTTTCCCCCATCTCTCTCTCCGACTCTCCCTCCCTCTCATTTATTTCCCTCTCTCTCTCCGACTCTCCCTCCCTCTCATTTATTTCCCCCTCCCTCTCTCTCCGACTCTCCCTCTATCCCTTTCTTTCACTTTCTCTTTCTCTCCATCTCTACTCGCCATCTATCACCCAAAAAGAGAGTAAAATGGACAAAAAACAACATAGACAAGTGAATACGAGGAAAAAAGGAAGCAAATAAAAAAATCAAATCAACAGTAAGCAATAAAAGATTTTACATTTTCCAAAAAGAAAGACCAGACACAACAGATGGCCATCTATGTGAGCACATCAATCTCTGACATCCCCTGCCTATTATTTTCTAGCCAGAGCTGGGACTGTCTGTTGAGGCAGAAAGTCAATAGGCGAGACATAACCGTAGCTGTAATTAGGTACCTCTTTAAGTTGAAACAAAACTCCCAGTAAATATTGATTTTTTGGTGAAAGAGTTTCTCGTTTTTAAGAGTGAGGTGGCCAGAGATCAATATGTAGAGTGTAGTTCTACAACATACTTGCCCAATTGAGAATAAATATTAAAGAAGTATATCGATCAGCTAAACAACTAATTATTACTCAAATAATTACCTTCCCTTATCATGACGTGCACAGGCCTCCCGAATATCCACACGCTGCTCAAACAACGTAGGTTACGCTGGCTTGGCCATGTACACTGTATGAAAGATGGCCGCATACCTAAATATATACTCTACGGACAACTGGCAGATGGTAAAAGAACTAGGGGGCGCCCAAAACTTCGATTTGTAGATGTGTGTAAACGTGACATGAAGACTCTGAACATAAACCCTGCAGCATGGGAAGACATAGCTGCAGACCGCAATCTCTGGAAACACACTCTAAAGGTCCACCTCAAACAAGAAACAGACAGATTCAAAGAAAAAAAGAGAATACACGACGAAAGCAAAGAAAATAATAAATAACATTTCTATGGGCGCTGAAAAATCCATAGTTTAACTATGACTGACGGAGGCTACTACTTATCTTTCCAATAGCATCACATGGTTCTGAATCATGGACAATCTCGCAAACAACAGTGAAGAATATAGGTTCATTCGAGACAAAATGCTGCAGAAAATCCTTAAGATACCTTGGAAAAGGAACAATGAAGACATAGAAATGTTGAAACATTTAAATAATTGGGGTAAAAAAAACATTGTACCGGGGACATTAAAATACTATGGCCATATCACAGGACACAGCGGGCTGGGGTAAACAATAATGGAAGGCATGGTTCCTGGCGACGCATCGGAGGCAGACCATGAAGAAGGTGGTTTCGAGACAGCAAGGAGACTTTGAACATGACAACAGAAGTAGGAGATCTGGCTAGAGACAGAGATTCTTTCAGACCGGCTGTGGTGAATGTAACGTTCTGTGGGAGATCTGGCTAGAGACAGAGATTCTTTCAGACGGGGTGTGGTGAATGTAACGGTCTGTGGGAGATCTGGCTAGAGACAGAGATTCTTTCAGACCGGCTGTGGTGAATGTAACGGTCTGTGGGAGATCTGGCTAGAGACAGAGATTCTTTCAGATGGTCTGTGGTGAATGTAACGGTCTGTGGGAGATCTGGCTAGAGACAGAGATTCTTTCAGACCGGCTGTGGTGAATGTAACGGTCTGTGGGAGATCTGGCTAGAGACAGAGATTCTTTCAGATGGGCTGTGGTGAATGCAACATTCTGTGGGAGATCTGGCTAGAGACAGAGATTCTTTCAGACCGGCTGTGGTGAATGCAACCTTCTGTGGGAGATCTGGCTAGAGACAGAGATTCTTTCAGACTGGCTGTGGTGAATGTAACGTTCTGTGGGAGATCTGGCTAGAGACAGAGATTCTTTCAGACGGCTGTGGTGAATGTAACGTTCTGTGGGAGATCTGGCTAGAGACAGATTCTTTCAGATGGGCTGTGGTGAATGCAACCTTCTGTGGGAGATCTGGCTAGAGACAGAGATTCTTTCAGATGGGCTGTGGTGAATGTAACGTTCTGTGGGAGATCTGGCTAGAGACAGAGATTCTTTCAGATGGGCTGTGGTGAATGCAACATTCTGTGGGAGATCTGGCTAGAGACAGAGATTCTTTCAGATAGGCTGTGGTGAATGCAACATTCTGTGGGAGATCTGGCTAGAGACAGAGATTCTTTCAGACGGGCTGTGGTGAATGTAACGTTCTGTGGGAGATCTGGCTAGAGACAGAGATTCTTTCAGACCGGCTGTGGTGAATGTAACGTTCTGTGGGAGATCTGGCTAGAGACAGAGATTCTTTCAGACCGGCTGTGGTGAATGCAACCTTCTGTGGGAGATCTGGCTAGAGACAGAGATTCTTTCAGACTGGCTGTGGTGAATGTAACGGTCTGTGGGAGATCTGGCTAGAGACAGAGATTCTTTCAGACCGGCTGTGGTGAATGCAACCTTCTGTGGGAGATCTGGCTAGAGACAGAGATTCTTTCAGACCGGCTGTGGTGAATGTAACGTTCTATGGGAGATCTGGCTAGAGACAGAGATTCTTTCAGACGAGCTGTGGTGAATGTAACGGTCTGTGGGAGATCTGGCTATAGACAAAGATTCTTTCAGACCGGCTGTGGTGAATGCAACCTTCTGTGGGAGATCTGGCTAGAGACAGAGATTCTTTCAGACGGGCTGTGGTGAATGTAACGTTCTGTGGGAGATCTGGCTAGAGACAGAGATTCTTTCAGACGGGCTGTGGTGAATGCAACCTTCTGTGGGAGATCTGGCTAGAGACAGAGATTCTTGCAAACGGGCTGTGGTGAACGTAACGTTCTATGGGAGATCTGGCTAGAGACAGAGATTCTTGCAAACGGGCTGTGGTGAACGTAACGTTCTATGGGAGATCTGGCTAGAGACAGAGATTCTTTCAGACGGGCTGTGGTTAATGCAACGTTCTGCAAATGATATACACCATGATGATGATGAACCAGATATCAGACAAGGAATAATAAGAAGAAGTCAACCTTGACCCTAACAAGAGTGAAACGGCCATGAACTTGACTTGCACGTTACATTATTAAAACACTTGGCGACCACATGCTCAACTTGCCAGGTAACACGACAATTTTGTAGAGAGTCTCAAATAACACGTAAAGATAAATGAACACTGGCCACAAATCTCATCATCATCATGTGCCATACCGGCTGGCGTAGGCGATCATGTCCTTGCACAATCTTCTATCCACCATGTATCGTACCAATTCTGTTGTTGACTGTTTTCCATGTCATGACACTAAGGTGTCTAGCATAAGTGAGGCCTCAATAGCCTGGTTGGGAAAACCACCCAACTGGGCTACTGACGTAAGGCAACCCGTGTTCGATTCCCGCTGGTAGCAGTGTGAGTTGTACTCGTGGTTGGAAAAAAAATATCCACGCGGTCGACCCAGCCGCTGGCCATCTCTTTAGGGAATTTGCACCATGGTTTGTTCGTCGTAGGCTGCATTCACTAGAGGAATCAGGAATCTAAGGGGCATTGATGTGTGTGCTACGTCATCGTATATCCCTATACCTATACCGGCCATACGCTAACCTTACGGTCTGTTGTTTGATGTGCGACGGGGATAATCCGACGACTAACTGTGTGTTTATATGTTCAGAATTGGAGTCAATAAAGATGGCCTAACATCATCAAGCGCTATACATTTTTTAAAAATATGACGATCATCATTTTCAGTAGGACGTGAACTTCCGGTATATAGTGGATAGGCGGCAGGAACTATTGCAGGCTATGTATGAAAAGTGTTCCTTGTTGCAGTTTCCTCATATTCCAAGTCCGGCTTGTTGCAGGAGCTACTGAGTTAAGTGCTCTGTGCACACCGTGAGCTGTGTGTCTCATCCGTTTTGATCATGTTTCGATATTCCAATTGTTTACGATGAATGATGATATCGTATGACAGGGAACAGTTGGCTGTGTTCACTTTCTGCGCGGTTTCGCCTTATGTCTTTTGGTGGTGCTGAGACTGCTATGATGGGAACTACAGCTACCTTTCTTTGTTTGGGAGATGAAATAGTAATTCGGATGATTCCGCTGGCACCGGCAGTTGAGCAATTATGGATTTTAATTCGTTTACAGTGATACCGGGGCCTTCCATAACCAAATAACCAAATCTCCCATAGAACGTTGCACTCACCGCAGTCCATTTGAAAGAATATCTGTCTCTAGCCAGATCTCCAATATCCTCTGTTGTCATGTTCAAGGTCTCCGTGATGTCATGGAACCACCATCCTCTGTTGCCATTTTTAACGTCTCCTTGATGTCATGGAACCAACATCCTCTGTTGCCATGTTCAAGGTCTCCTTGATGTCTTGGAACCAACATCCTCTGTTGCCATGTTTAAGGTCTCCTTGTTGTCATGGAACCACCATCCTCTGTTGCCATGTTTAAGGTCTCCTTGATGTCATGGAACCAACATCCTCTGTTGTCATGTTCAAGGTCTCCTTGATGTCATGGAACCAACATCCTCTGTTGTCATGTTCAAGGTCTCCTTGATGTCATGGAACCACCATCCTCTGTTGCCATGTTTAAGGTCTCCTTGATGTCTTGGAATCAACATCCTCTGTTGTCATGTTCAAGGTCTCCTTGAAGTCATGGAACCACCATCCTCTGTTGCCATGTTTAAGGTCTCCTTGATGTCTTGGAACCAACATCCTCTGTTGCCATGTTTAAAGTCTCCTTGATGTCTTGGAATCAACATAATCTGTTGCCATGTTTAAGGTCTCCTTGATGTCTTGGAACCAACATCCTCTGTTGCTATGTTTAAGGTCTCCTTGATGTCTGGAACCAACATCCTCTGTTGTCATGTTTAATGTCTCCTTGATGTCTTGGAACCAACATCTTCTGTTGTCATGTTTAATGTCTCCTTCATGTCTTGGAACCAACATCTTCTGTTGTCATGTTTAATGTCTCCTTGATGTCTTGGAACCAACATCCTCTGTTGTCATGTTTAATGTCTCCTTGATGTCATGGAACCAACATCCTCTGTTGTCATGTTTAATGTCTCCTTGATGTCTTGGAACTAACATCTTCTGTTGCCATGTTTAAGGTCTCCTTGATGTCTTGGAACCAACATCCTCTGTTGTCATGTTTAATGTCTCCTTGATGTCTTGGAACCAACATCTTCTGTTGTCATGTTTAAGGTCTCCTTGATGTCTTGGAACCAACATCCTCTGTTGTCATGTTTAAGGTCTCCTTGATGTCTTGGAACCAACATCTTCTGTTGTCATGTTTAAGGTCTCCTTGATGTCTTGGAACCACCATCCTCTGTTGTCATGTTTAAGGTCTCCTTGATGTCTTTGAACCAACATCCTCTGTTGTCATGTTTAAGGTCTCCTTGATGTCTTGGAACGAACATCTTCTGTTGTCATGTTTAAGTTCTCCTTGACGTCTTGGAACCACCATCCTCTGTTGCCATGTTTAAGGTCTCCTTGATGTCTTGGAACCAACATCTTCTGTTGTCATGTTTAAGGTCTCCTTGATGTCTTGGAACCAACATCTTCTGTTGTCATGTTTAAGGTCTCCTTGATGTCTTGGAACCACCATCCTCTGTTGTCATGTTTAAGGTCTCCTTGATGTCTTGGAACCACCATCCTCTGTTCACTTGTTTAAGGTCTCCTTGATGTCTTGGAACCAACATCATCTGTTGTCATGTTTAAGGTCTCCTTGATGTCTTGGAACCAACATCTTCTGTTGTCATGTTTAAGGTCTCCTTGATGTCTTGGAACCAACATCCTCTGTTGTCATGTTTAAGGTCTCCTTGATGTCTTGGAACCAACATATTCTGTTGTCATGTTTAAGGTCTCCGTGATGTCTTGGAACCACCATCCTCTGTTGTCATGTTTAAGGTCTCCTTGATGTCTTGGAACCAACATCCTCTGTTGTCATGTTTAAGGTCTCCTTGATGTCTTGGAACCAACATCTTCTGTTGTCATGTTTAAGGTCTCCTTGATGTCATGGAACCAACATCCTCTGTTGTCATGTTCAAGGTCTCCTTAATGTCATGGAACCACCATCCTCTGTTGGCATGTTTAAGGTCTCCTTGATGTCTTGGAATCAACATCCTCTGTTGTCATGTTTAAGGTCTCCTTGATGTCATGGAACCACCATCCTCTGTTGCCATGTTTAAGGTCTCCTTGATGTCATGGAAACAACATACTCTGTTGCCATGTTCAAGGTCTCCTTGATGTCTTGGAACCAACATCCTCTGTTGCCATGTTTAAGGTCTCCTTGATGTCTTGGAACCAACATCCTCTGTTGCTATGTTTAAGGTCTCCTTGATGTCTGGAATCAACATCCTCTGTTGTCATGTTTAATGTCTCCTTGATGTCTTGGAACCAACATCTTC
This sequence comes from Megaustenia siamemsis, assembly GCA_032433765.1. Classification (NCBI taxonomy): domain Eukaryota; kingdom Metazoa; phylum Mollusca; class Gastropoda; order Stylommatophora; family Ariophantidae; genus Megaustenia; species Megaustenia siamemsis. Next base: position 13,089,075 of record JAVIAB010000026.1, on the reverse strand, counting down.
TGTTGTCATGTTTAATGTCTCCTTCATGTTTTGGAACCAACATCCTCTGTTGTCATGTTTAAGGTCTCCTTGATGTCTTGGAACCAACATCCTCTGTTGTCATGTTTAATGTCTCCTTGATGTCTTGGAACTGACATCTTCTGTTGCCATGTTTAAGGTCTCCTTGATGTCTTGGAACCAACATCCTCTGTTGCCATGTTTAAGGTCTCCTTGATGTCATGGAACCAACATCCTCTGTTGTCATGTTTAAGGTCTCCTTGATGTCTTGGAACCAACATCTTCTGTTGTCATGTTTAAGGTCTCATTGATGTCTTGGAACCAACATCCTCTGTTGCCATGTTTAAGGTCTCCTTGATGTCTTGGAACCAACATCTTCTGTTGTCATGTTTAAAGTCTCCTTGATGTCATGGAACCACCATCCTCTGTTGCCATGTTCAAGGTCTCTTTGATATCTTGGAACCAACATCCTCTGTTGCCATGTTTAAGGTCTCCTTGATGTCTTGGAACCAACATCCTCTGTTGCTATGTTTAAGGTCTCCTTGACGTCTGGAACCAACATCCTCTGTTGTCATGTTTAATGTCTCCTTGATGTCTTGGAACCAACATCCTCTGTTGTCATGTTTAAGGTCTCCTTGATGTCATGGAACCAACATCCTCTGTTGTCATGTTTAATGTCTCCTTGATGTCTTGGAACTAACATCTTCTGTTGCCATGTTTAAGGTCTCCTTGATGTCTTGGAACCAACATCCTCTGTTGCCATGTTTAAGGTCTCCTTGATGTCTTGGAACCAACATCCTCTGTTGTCATGTTTAAGGTCTCCTTGATGTCTTGGAACCAACATCTTCTATTGTCATGTTTAAGGTCTCCTTGATGTCATGGAACCAACATCCTCTGTTGTCATGTTCAAGGTCTCCTTGATGTCATGGAACCACCATCCTCTGTTGGCATGTTTAAGGTCTCCTTGGTGTCTTGGAATCAACATCCTCTGTTGTCATGTTCAAGGTCTCCTTGATGTCATGGAACCACCATCCTCTGTTGCCATGTTTAAGGTCTCTTGATGTCATGGAAACAACATACTCTGTTGCCATGTTCAAGGTCTCCTTGATGTCTTGGAACCAACATCCTCTGTTGCCATGTTTAAGGTCTCCTTGATGTCTTGGAACCAACATCCTCTGTTGCTATGTTTAAGGTCTCCTTGATGTCTGGAACCAACATCCTCTGTTGTCATGTTTAATGTCTCCTTGATGTCTTGGAACCAACATCTTCTGTTGTCATGTTTAATGTCTCCTTCATGTTTTGGAACCAACATCCTCTGTTGTCATGTTTAAGGTCTCCTTGATGTCATGGAACCAACATCCTCTGTTGTCATGTTTAATGTCTCCTTGATGTCTTGGAACTAACATCTTCTGTTGCCATGTTTAAGGTCTCCTTGATGTCTTGGAACCAACATCCTCTGTTGCCATGTTTAAGGTCTCCTTGATGTCTTGGAACCAACATCCTCTGTTGTCATGTTTAAGGTCTCCTTGATGTCTTGGAACCAACATCTTCTGTTGTCATGTTTAAGGTCTCATTGATGTCTTGGAAGCAACATCCTCTGTTGCCATGTTTAAGGTCTCCTTGATGTCTTGGAACCAACATCTTCTGTTGTCATGTTTAAAGTCTCCTTGATGTCATGGAACCACCATCCTCTGTTGCCATGTTCAAGGTCTTCTTGATGTCTTGGAACCAACATCCTCTGTTACCATGTTTAAGGTCTCCTTGATGTCTTGGAACCAACATCCTCTGTTGCTATGTTTAAGGTCTCCTTGACGTCTGGAACCAACATCCTCTGTTGTCATGTTTAAGGTCTCCTTGATGTCTTGGAACCAACATCCTCTGTTGTCATGTTTAAGATCTCCTTGATGTCATGGAACCAACATCCTCTGTTGTCATGTTTAAGGTCTCCTTGATGTCTTTGAACCAACATCCTCTGTTGTCATGTTTAAGGTCTCCTTGATGTCTTGGAACCAACATCTTCTGTTGTCATGTTTAAGGTCTCCTTGATGTCTTGGAACCACCATCCTCTGTTGCCATGTTTAAGGTCTCCTTGATGTCTTGGAACCAACATCTTCTGTTGTCATGTTTAAGGTCTCCTTGATGTCTTGGAACCAACATCTTCTGTTGTCATGTTTAAGGTCTCCTTGATGTCTTGGAACCACCATCCTCTGTTGTCATGTTTAAGGTCTCCTTGATGTCTTGGAACCACCATCCTCTGTTCCCTTGTTTAAAGTCTCCTTGATGTCTTGGAACCAACATCCTCTGTTGCCATGTTTAAGGTCTCCTTGATGTCTTGGAACCAACATCTTCTGTTGTCATGTTTAAGGTCTCCTTGATGTTTTGGAACCAACATCCTCTGTTGTCATGTTTAAGGTCTCCTTGATGTCTAGGAACCAACATCTTCTGTTGTCATGTTTAAGGTCTCCTTGATGTCTTGGAACCACCATCCTCTGTTGTCATGTTTAAGGTCTCCTTGATGTCTTGGAACCAACATTCTCTGTTGTCATGTTTAAGGTCTCCTTGATGTCTTGGAACAAACATCTTCTGTTGTCATGTTTAAGGTCTCCTTGATGTCTTGGAACCACCATCCTCTGTTGCCATGTTTAAGGTCTCCGTGATGTCTTGGAACCAACATCTTCTGTTGTCATGTTTAATGTCTCCTTCATGTTTTGGAACCAACATCCTCTGTTGTCATGTTTAAGGTCTCCTTGATGTCATGGAACCAACATCCTCTGTTGTCATGTTTAATGTCTCCTTGATGTCTTGGAACTAACATCTTCTGTTGCCATGTTTAAGGTCTCCTTGATGTCTTGGAACCAACATCCTCTGTTGCCATGTTTAAGGTCTCCTTGATGTCTTGGAACCAACATCCTCTGTTGTCATGTTTAAGGTCTCCTTGATGTCTTGGAACCAACATCTTCTGTTGTCATGTTTAAGGTCTCATTGATGTCTTGGAAGCAACATCCTCTGTTGCCATGTTTAAGGTCTCCTTGATGTCTTGGAACCAACATCTTCTGTTGTCATGTTTAAAGTCTCCTTGATGTCATGGAACCACCATCCTCTGTTGCCATGTTCAAGGTCTTCTTGATGTCTTGGAACCAACATCCTCTGTTGCCATGTTTAAGGTCTCCTTGATGTCATGGAACCAACATCCTCTGTTGTCATGTTTAAGGTCTCCTTGATGTCTTGGAACCAACATCTTCTGTTGTCATGTTTAAGGTCTCCTTGATTTCTTGGAACCAACATCCTCTGTTGCCATGTTTAAGGTCTCCTTGATGTCTTGGAACCAACATCTTCTGTTGTCATGTTTAAGGTCTCCTTGATGTCTTTGAACCAACATCCTCTGTTGTCATGTTTAAGGTCTCCTTGATGTCTTGGAACCAATATCTTCTGTTGTCATGTTTAAGGTCTCCTTGATGTCTTGGAACCACCATCCTCTGTTGCCATGTTTAAGGTCTCCTTGATGTCTTGGAACCAACATCTTCTGTTGTCATGTTTAAGGTCTCCTTGATGTCTTGGAACCAACATCTTCTGTTGTCATGTTTAAGGTCTCCTTGATGTCTTGGAACCACCATCCTCTGTTGTCATGTTTAAGGTCTCCTTGATGTCTTGGAACCACCATCCTCTGTTCCCTTGTTTAAAGTCTCCTTGATGTCTTGGAACCAACATCCTCTGTTGCCATGTTTAAGGTCTCCTTGATGTCTTGGAACCAACATCTTCTGTTGTCATGTTTAAGGTCTCCTTGATGTTTTGGAACCAACATCCTCTGTTGTCATGTTTAAGGTCTCCTTGATGTCTAGGAACCAACATCTTCTGTTGTCATGTTTAAGGTCTCCTTGATGTCTTGGAACCACCATCCTCTGTTGTCATGTTTAAGGTCTCCTTGATGTCTTGGAACCAACATTCTCTGTTGTCATGTTTAAGGTCTCCTTGATGTCTTGGAACCAACATCTTCTGTTGTCATGTTTAAGGTCTCCTTGATGTCTTGGAACCACCATCCTCTGTTGCCATGTTTAAGGTCTCCGTGATGTCTTGGAACCAACATCTTCTGTTGTCATGTTTAATGTCTCCTTCATGTTTTGGAACCAACATCCTCTGTTGTCATGTTTAAGGTCCCTTGATGTCATGGAACCAACATCCTCTGTTGTCATGTTTAATGTCTCCTTGATGTCTTGGAACTAACATCTTCTGTTGCCATGTTTAAGGTCTCCTTGATGTCTTGGAACCAACATCCTCTGTTGCCATGTTTAAGGTCTCCTTGATGTCATGGAACCAACATCCTCTGTTGTCATGTTTAAGGTCTCCTTGATGTCTTGGAACCAACATCTTCTGTTGTCATGTTTAAGGTCTCCTTGATTTCTTGGAACCAACATCCTCTGTTGCCATGTTTAAGGTCTCCTTGATGTCTTGGAACCAACATCTTCTGTTGTCATGTTTAAGGTCTCCTTGATGTCTTGAACCAACATCCTCTGTTGTCATGTTTAAGGTCTCCTTGATGTCTTGGAACCAACATCTTCTGTTGTCATGTTTAAGGTCTCCTTGATGTCTTGGAACCACCATCCTCTGTTGCCATGTTTAAGGTCTCCTTGATGTCTTGGAACCAACATCTTCTGTTGTCATGTTTAAGGTCTCCTTGATGTCTTGGAACCAACATCTTCTGTTGTCATGTTTAAGGTCTCCTTGATGTCTTGGAACCACCATCCTCTGTTGTCATGTTTAAGGTCTCCTTGATGTCTTGGAACCACCATCCTCTGTTCCTTGTTTAAAGTCTCCTTGATGTCTTGGAACCAACATCCTCTGTTGCCATGTTTAAGGTCTCCTTGATGTCTTGGAACCAACATCTTCTGTTGTCATGTTTAAGGTCTCCTTGATGTTTTGGAACCAACATCCTCTGTTGTCATGTTTAAGGTCTCCTTGATGTCTAGGAACCAACATCTTCTGTTGTCATGTTTAAGGTCTCCTTGATGTCTTGGAACCACCATCCTCTGTTGTCATGTTTAAGGTCTCCTTGATGTCTTGGAACCAACATTCTCTGTTGTCATGTTTAAGGTCTCCTTGATGTCTTGGAACAAACATCTTCTGTTGTCATGTTTAAGGTCTCCTTGATGTCTTGGAACCACCATCCTCTGTTGCCATGTTTAAGGTCTCCGTGATGTCTTGGAACCAACATCTTCTGTTGTCATGTTTAATGTCTCCTTCATGTTTTGGAACCAACATCCTCTGTTGTCATGTTTAAGGTCTCCTTGATGTCATGGAACCAACATCCTCTGTTGTCATGTTTAATGTCTCCTTGATGTCTTGGAACTAACATCTTCTGTTGCCATGTTTAAGGTCTCCTTGATGTCTTGGAACCAACATCCTCTGTTGCCATGTTTAAGGTCTCCTTGATGTCTTGGAACCAACATCCTCTGTTGTCATGTTTAAGGTCTCCTTGATGTCTTGGAACCAACATCTTCTGTTGTCATGTTTAAGGTCTCATTGATGTCTTGGAAGCAACATCCTCTGTTGCCATGTTTAAGGTCTCCTTGATGTCTTGGAACCAACATCTTCTGTTGTCATGTTTAAAGTCTCCTTGATGTCATGGAACCACCATCCTCTGTTGCCATGTTCAAGGTCTTCTTGATGTCTTGGAACCAACATCCTCTGTTGCCATGTTTAAGGTCTCCTTGATGTCATGGAACCAACATCCTCTGTTGTCATGTTTAAGGTCTCCTTGATGTCTTGGAACCAACATCTTCTGTTGTCATGTTTAAGGTCTCCTTGATTTCTTGGAACCAACATCCTCTGTTGCCATGTTTAAGGTCTCCTTGATGTCTTGGAACCAACATCTTCTGTTGTCATGTTTAAGGTCTCCTTGATGTCTTTGAACCAACATCCTCTGTTGTCATGTTTAAGGTCTCCTTGATGTCTTGGAACCAACATCTTCTGTTGTCATGTTTAAGGTCTCCTTGATGTCTTGGAACCACCATCCTCTGTTGCCATGTTTAAGGTCTCCTTGATGTCTTGGAACCAACATCTTCTGTTGTCATGTTTAAGGTCTCCTTGATGTCTTGGAACCAACATCTTCTGTTGTCATGTTTAAGGTCTCCTTGATGTCTTGGAACCACCATCCTCTGTTGTCATGTTTAAGGTCTCCTTGATGTCTTGGAACCACCATCCTCTGTTCCCTTGTTTAAAGTCTCCTTGATGTCTTGGAACCAACATCCTCTGTTGCCATGTTTAAGGTCTCCTTGATGTCTTGGAACCAACATCTTCTGTTGTCATGTTTAAGGTCTCCTTGATGTTTTGGAACCAACATCCTCTGTTGTCATGTTTAAGGTCTCCTTGATGTCTAGGAACCAACATCTTCTGTTGTCATGTTTAAGGTCTCCTTGATGTCTTGGAACCACCATCCTCTGTTGTCATGTTTAAGGTCTCCTTGATGTCTTGGAACCAACATTCTCTGTTGTCATGTTTAAGGTCTCCTTGATGTCTTGGAACCAACATCTTCTGTTGTCATGTTTAAGGTCTCCTTGATGTCTTGGAACCACCATCCTCTGTTGCCATGTTTAAGGTCTCCGTGATGTCTTGGAACCAACATCTTCTGTTGTCATGTTTAATGTCTCCTTCATGTTTTGGAACCAACATCCTCTGTTGTCATGTTTAAGGTCTCCTTGATGTCATGGAACCAACATCCTCTGTTGTCATGTTTAATGTCTCCTTGATGTCTTGGAACTAACATCTTCTGTTGCCATGTTTAAGGTCTCCTTGATGTCTTGGAACCAACATCCTCTGTTGCCATGTTTAAGGTCTCCTTGATGTCTTGGAACCAACATCCTCTGTTGTCATGTTTAAGGTCTCCTTGATGTCTTTGAACCAACATCTTCTGTTGTCATGTTTAAGGTCTCATTGATGTCTTGGAAGCAACATCCTCTGTTGCCATGTTTAAGGTCTCCTTGATGTCTTGGAACCAACATCTTCTGTTGTCATGTTTAAAGTCTCCTTGATGTCATGGAACCACCATCCTCTGTTGCCATGTTCAAGGTCTTCTTGATGTCTTGGAACCAACATCCTCTGTTACCATGTTTAAGGTCTCCTTGATGTCTTGGAACCAACATCCTCTGTTGCTATGTTTAAGGTCTCCTTGATGTCTGGAACCAACAATCTCTGTTGTCATGTTTAAGGTCTCCTTGATGTCTTGGAACCAACATCCTCTGTTGTCATGTTTAAGATCTCCTTGATGTCATGGAACCAACATCCTCTGTTGTCATGTTTAATGTCTCCTTGATGTCTTGGAACTAACATCTTCTGTTGCCATGTTTAAGGTCTCCTTGATGTCTTGGAACCAACATCCTCTGTTGCCATGTTTAAGGTCTCCTTGATGTCATGGAACCAACATCCTCTGTTGTCATGTTTAAGGTCTCCTTGATGTCTTGGAACCAACATCTTCTGTTGTCATGTTTAAGGTCTCCTTGATTTCTTGGAACCAACATCCTCTGTTGCCATGTTTAAGGTCTCCTTGATGTCTTGGAACCAACATCTTCTGTTGTCATGTTTAAGGTCTCCTTGATGTCTTTGAACCAACATCCTCTGTTGTCATGTTTAAGGTCTCCTTGATGTCTTGGAACCAACATCTTCTGTTGTCATGTTTAAGGTCTCCTTGATGTCTTGGAACCACCATCCTCTGTTGCCATGTTTAAGGTCTCCTTGATGTCTTGGAACCAACATCTTCTGTTGTCATGTTTAAGGTCTCCTTGATGTCTTGGAACCAACATCTTCTGTTGTCATGTTTAAGGTCTCCTTGATGTCTTGGAACCACCATCCTCTGTTGTCATGTTTAAGGTCTCCTTGATGTCTTGGAACCAACATCCTCTGTTCCCTTGTTTAAAGTCTCCTTGATGTCTTGGAACCAACATCCTCTGTTGCCATGTTTAAGGTCTCCTTGATGTCTTGGAACCAACATCTTCTGTTGTCATGTTTAAGGTCTCCTTGATGTTTTGGAACCAACATCCTCTGTTGTCATGTTTAAGGTCTCCTTGATGTCTAGGAACCAACATCTTCTGTTGTCATGTTTAAGGTCTCCTTGATGTCTTGGAAACACCATCCTCTGTTGTCATGTTTAAGGTCTCCTTGATGTCTTGGAACCAACATTCTCTGTTGTCATGTTTAAGGTCTCCTTGATGTCTTGGAACCAACATCTTCTGTTGTCATGTTTAAGGTCTCCTTGATGTCTTGGAACCACCATCCTCTGTTGCCATGTTTAAGGTCTCCGTGATGTCTTGGAACCAACATCTTCTGTTGTCATGTTTAAGGTCTCCTTGATGTCTTGGAACCAACATCTTCTGTTGCCATGTTTAAGGTCTCCTTGATGTCATGGAACCACCATCCTCTGTTGCCATGTTTAAGGTCTCCTTGATGTCTTGGAACCAACATCCTCTGTTGCCATGTTTAAGGTCTCCTTGATGTCATGGAACCAACATCTTCTGTTGCCATGTTTAAGGTCTCCTTGATGTCTTGGAACCAACATCTTCTGTTGTCATGTTTAAGGTCTCCTTGATGTCTTGGAACCAACATCTTCTGTTGTCATGTTTAAGGTCTCCTTGATGTCTTGGAACCACCATCCTCTGTTCCCTTGTTTAAGGTCTCCTTAAATTCTTGGAACCACCATCCTCTGTTGTCATGTTTAATGTCTCCTTGATGTCTTGGATCCAACATCCTCTGTTGCCATGTTTAAGGTCTCCTTGATGTCTTGGAACCACCATCCTCTGTTCCCTTATTTAAGGTCTCCTTGATGTCTTGGAACCACCATCCTCTGTTGTGATGTTTAATGTCTCCTTGATGTCTTGGAACCAACATATTCTGTTGTCATGTTTAAGGTATCCTTGATGTCTTGGAACCAACATCCTCTGTTGTCATGTTTAAGGTCTCCTTGATGTCTTGGAACCAACATATTCTGTTGTCATGTTTAAGGTATCCTTGATGTCTTGGAACCAACATCTTCTGTTGTCATGTTTAAGGTCTCCTTGATGTCTTGGAACCACCATCCTCTGTTGTCATGTTTAAGGTCTCCTTGATGTCTTGGAACCAACATCCTCTGTTGTCATGTTTCAGGTCTCCTTGATGTCTTGGAACCAACATCTTCTGTTGTCATGTTTAAGGTCTCCTTGATGTCTTGGAACCACCATCCTCTGTTCCCTTGTTTAAGGTCTCCTTGATGTCTTGGAACCACCATCCTCTGTTGTCATGTTTAATGTCTCCTTGATGTCTTGGAACCAACATCCTCTGTTGCCATGTTTAAGGTCTCCTTGATGTCTTGGAACCAACATCCTCTGTTGCCATGTTTAAGGTCTCCTTGATGTCTTGGAACCAACATCATCTGTTGTCATGTTTAAGGTCTCCTTGATGTCTTGGAACCAACATCTTCTGTTGTCATGTTTAAGGTCTCCTTGATGTCTTGGAACCAACATCCTCTGTTGCCATGTTTAAGGTCTCCTTGATGTCTTGGAACCAACATCCTCTGTTGCCATGTTTAAGGTCTCCTTGAGGTCTTGGAACCAACATCTTCTGTTGTCATGTTTAAGGTCTCCTTGATGTCTTGAAACCAACATCTTCTGTTGTCATGTTTAAGGTCTCCTTGATGTCTTGGAACCAACATCTTCTGTTGTCATGTTTAAGGTCTCCTTGATGTCTTGGAACCAACATCTTCTGTTCCCTTATTTAAGGTCTCCTTGATGTCTTGGAACCAACATCCTCTGTTGCCATGTTTAAGGTCTCCTTGATGTCATGGAACCAACATCCTCTGTTGTCATGTTTAATGTCTCCTTGATGTCATGGAACCAACATCCTCTGTTGCCACGTTTAAGGTCTCCTTGATGTCTTGGAACCACCATCCTCTGTTGTCATGTTTAAGGTCTCCTTGATGTCATGGAACCAACATCCTCTGTTGTCATGATTAAGGTCTCCTTGATGTCATGGAACCAACATCCTCTGTTGCCATGTTTAAGGTCTCCTTGATGTCTTGGAATCAACATCCTCTGTTGTCATGTTTAAGGTCTCCTTGATATCATGGAACCAACATCATCTGTTGCCATGTTTAAGGTCTCCTTGATATCTTGGAACCACCATCCTCTGTTGCCATGTTTAAGGTCTCCTTGATGTCTTGGAACCACCATCCTCTGTTGTCATGTTTAAGGTCTCCTTGATGTCTTGGAACCACCATCCTCTGTTGTCATGATTAAGGTCTCCTTGATGTCATGGAACCAACATCCTCTGTTGCCATGTTTAAGGTCTCCTTGATGTCATGGAACCAACATCCTCTGTTGCCATGTTTAAGGTCTCCTTGATGTCATGGAACCAACATCCTCTGTTGTCATGTTTAAGGTCTCCTTGATGTCTTGGAACCAACATCCTCTGTTGTCATGTTTAAGGTCTCCTTGATGTTTTGGAACCAACATCCTCTGTTGTCATGTTTAAGGTCTCCTTGATGTCTTGGAACCAACATCCTCTGTTGACATGTTTAAGGTCTCCTTGATGTCTTGGAACCAACATCTTCTGTTGTCATGTTTAAGGTCTCCTTGATGTCTTGGAACCAACATCTTCTGTTGTCATGTTTAAGGTCTCCTTGATGTCTTGGAACCACCATCCTCTGTTCCCTTGTTTAAGGTATCCTTGATGTCTTGGAACCAACATCCTCTGTTGTCATGTTTAATGTCTCCTTGATGTCTTGGAACCAACATCCTCTGTTGCCATGTTTAAGGTCTCCTTGATGTCTTGGAACCAACATCCTCTGTTGCCATGTTTATGGTCTCCTTGATGTCTTGGAACCAACATCTTCTGTTGTCATGTTTAAGGTCTCCTTGATGTCTTGGAACCAACATCTTCTGTTGTCATGTTTAAGGTCTCCTTGATGTCTTGGAACCAACATCCTCTGTTGCCATGTTTAAGGTCTCCTTGATGTCTTGGAACCAACATCCTCTGTTGCCATGTTTAAGGTCTCCTTGATGTCTAGGAACCAACATCTTCTGTTGTCATGTTTAAGGTCTCCTTGATGTCTTGGAAACACCATCCTCTGTTGTCATGTTTAAGGTCTCCTTGATGTCTTGGAACCAACATTCTCTGTTGTCATGTTTAAGGTCTCCTTGATGTCTTGGAACCAACATCTTCTGTTGTCATGTTTAAGGTCTCCTTGATGTCTTGGAACCACCATCCTCTGTTGCCATGTTTAAGGTCTCCGTGATGTCTTGGAACCAACATCTTCTGTTGTCATGTTTAAGGTCTCCTTGATGTCTTGGAACCAACATCTTCTGTTGTCATGTTTAAGGTCTCCTTGATGTCATGGAACCACCATCCTCTGTTGCCATGTTTAAGGTCTCCTTGATGTCTTGGAACCAACATCCTCTGTTGCCATGTTTAAGGTCTCCTTGATGTCATGGAACCAACATCTTCTGTTGCCATGTTTAAGGTCTCCTTGATGTCTTGGAACCAACATCTTCTGTTGTCATGTTTAAGGTCTCCTTGATGTCTTGGAACCAACATCTTCTGTTGTCATGTTTAAGGTCTCCTTGATGTCTTGGAACCACCATCCTCTGTTCCCTTGTTTAAGGTCTCCTTAAATTCTTGGAACCACCATCCTCTGTTGTCATGTTTAATGTCTCCTTGATGTCTTGGATCCAACATCCTCTGTTGCCATGTTTAAGGTCTCCTTGATGTCTTGGAACCACCATCCTCTGTTCCTTATTTAAGGTCTCCTTGATGTCTTGGAACCACCATCCTCTGTTGTGATGTTTAATGTCTCCTTGATGTCTTGGAACCAACATATTCTGTTGTCATGTTTAAGGTATCCTTGATGTCTTGGAACCAACATCCTCTGTTGTCATGTTTAAGGTCTCCTTGATGTCTTGGAACCAACATATTCTGTTGTCATGTTTAAGGTATCCTTGATGTCTTGGAACCAACATCTTCTGTTGTCATGTTTAAGGTCTCCTTGATGTCTTGGAACCACCATCCTCTGTTGTCATGTTTAAGGTCTCCTTGATGTCTTGGAACCAACATCCTCTGTTGTCATGTTTCAGGTCTCCTTGATGTCTTGGAACCAACATCTTCTGTTGTCATGTTTAAGGTCTCCTTGATGTCTTGGAACCACCATCCTCTGTTCCCTTGTTTAAGGTCTCCTTGATGTCTTGGAACCACCATCCTCTGTTGTCATGTTTAATGTCTCCTTGATGTCTTGGAACCAACATCCTCTGTTGCCATGTTTAAGGTCTCCTTGATGTCTTGGAACCAACATCCTCTGTTGCCATGTTTAAGGTCTCCTTGATGTCTTGGAACCAACATCATCTGTTGTCATGTTTAAGGTCTCCTTGATGTCTTGGAACCAACATCTTCTGTTGTCATGTTTAAGGTCTCCTTGATGTCTTGGAACCAACATCCTCTGTTGCCATGTTTAAGGTCTCCTTGATGTCTTGGAACCAACATCCTCTGTTGCCATGTTTAAGGTCTCCTTGAGGTCTTGGAACCAACATCTTCTGTTGTCATGTTTAAGGTCTCCTTGATGTCTTGAAACCAACATCTTCTGTTGTCATGTTTAAGGTCTCCTTGATGTCTTGGAACCAACATCTTCTGTTGTCATGTTTAAGGTCTCCTTGATGTCTTGGAACCAACATCTTCTGTTCCCTTGTTTAAGGTCTCCTTGATGTCTTGGAACCAACAGCCTCTGTTGCCATGTTTAAGGTCTCCTTGATGTCATGGAACCAACATCCTCTGTTGTCATGTTTAATGTCTCCTTGATGTCATGGAACCAACATCCTCTGTTGCCACGTTTAAGGTCTCCTTGATGTCTTGGAACCACCATCCTCTGTTGTCATGTTTAAGGTCTCCTTGATGTCATGGAACCAACATCCTCTGTTGTCATGATTAAGGTCTCCTTGATGTCATGGAACCAACATCCTCTGTTGCCATGTTTAAGGTCTCCTTGATGTCTTGGAATCAACATCCTCTGTTGTCATGTTTAAGGTCTCCTTGATGTCATGGAACCAACATCATCTGTTGCCATGTTTAAGGTCTCCTTGATATCTTGGAACCACCATCCTCTGTTGCCATGTTTAAGGTCTCCTTGATGTCTTGGAACCACCATCCTCTGTTGTCATGTTTAAGGTCTCCTTGATGTCTTGGAACCACCATCCTCTGTTGTCATGATTAAGGTCTCCTTGATGTCATGGAACCAACATCCTCTGTTGCCATGTTTAAGGTCTCCTTGATGTCATGGAACCAACATCCTCTGTTGCCATGTTTAAGGTCTCCTTGATGTCATGGAACCAACATCCTCTGTTGTCATGTTTAAGGTCTCCTTGATGTCTTGGAACCAACATCCTCTGTTGTCATGTTTAAGGTCTCCTTGATGTTTTGGAACCAACATCCTCTGTTGTCATGTTTAAGGTCTCCTTGATGTCTTGGAACCAACATCCTCTGTTGACATGTTTAAGGTCTCCTTGATGTCTTGGAACCAACATCTTCTGTTGTCATGTTTAAGGTCTCCTTGATGTCTTGAAACCAACATCTTCTGTTGTCATGTTTAAGGTCTCCTTGATGTCTTGGAACCAACATCTTCTGTTGTCATGTTTAAGGTCTCCTTGATGTCTTGGAACCACCATCCTCTGTTCCCTTGTTTAAGGTATCCTTGATGTCTTGGAACCAACATCCTCTGTTGTCATGTTTAATGTCTCCTTGATGTCTTGGAACCAACATCCTCTGTTGCCATGTTTAAGGTCGCCTTGATGTCTTGGAACCAACATCCTCTGTTGCCATGTTTATGGTCTCCTTGATGTCTTGGAACCAACATCTTCTGTTGTCATGTTTAAGGTCTCCTTGATGTCTTGGAACCAACATCTTCTGTTGTCATGTTTAAGGTCTCCTTGATGTCTTGGAACCAACATCCTCTGTTGCCATGTTTAAGGTCTCCTTGATGTCTTGGAACCAACATCCTCTGTTGCCATGTTTAAGGTCTCCTTGATGTCTTGGAACCAACATCTTCTGTTGTCATGTTTAAGGTCTCCTTGATGTCTTGAAACCAACATCTTCTGTTGTCATGTTTAAGGTCTCCTTGATGTCTTGGAACCAACATCTTCTGTTGTCATGTTTAAGGTCTCCTTGATGTCTTGGAACCAACATCCTCTGTTCCCTTGTTTAAGGTCTCCTTGATGTCTTGGAACCAACATCCTCTGTTGCCATGTTTAAGGTCTCCTTGATGTCATGGAACCAACATCCTCTGTTGTCATGTTTAATGTCTCCTTGATGTCATGGAACCAACATCCTCTGTTGCCACGTTTAAGGTCTCCTTGATGTCTTGGAACCACCATCCTCTGTTGTCATGTTTAAGGTCTCCTTGATGTCATGGAACCAACATCCTCTGTTGCCATGTTTAAGGTCTCCTTGATGTCTTGGAACCAACATCCTCTGTTGCCATATTTAAGGTCTCCTTGCTGTCATGGAACCAACATCCTCTGTTGTCATGTTTAAGGTCTCCTTGATGTCATGGAACCAACATCCTCTGTTGCCATGTTTAAGGTCTCCTTGATGTCATGGAACCAACATCTTCTGTTGTCATGTTTAAGGTCTCCTTGATGTCTTGGAACCACGATCTTCTGTTGCCATGTTTAAGGTCTCCTTGATGTCTTGGAACCACCATCCTCTGTTGCCATGTTTAAGGTCTCCTTGATGTTTTGGAACCAACATCCTCTGTTGTCATGTTTAAGGTCTCCTTGATGTCTTGGAACCAACATCCTCTATTGTCATGTTTAAGGTCTCCTTGATGTCTTGGAACCAACATCTTCTGTTGTCATGTTTAAGGTCTCCTTGATGTCTTGGAACCAACATCCTCTGTTGTCATGTTTAAGGTCTCCTTGATGTCTTGGAACCAACATCTTCTGTTATCATGTTTAAGGTCTCCTTGATGTCTTGGAACCACCATCCTCTGTTGCCATGTTTAAGGTCTCCTTGATGTCTTGGAACCAACATCTTCTGTTGTCATGTTTAAGGTCTCATTGATGTCTTGGAACCAACATCCTCTGTTCCCTTGTTTAAGGTATCCTTGATGTCTTGGAACCAACATCCTCTGTTGCCATGTTTAAGGTCTCCTTGATGTCATGGAACCAACATCCTCTGTTGTCATGTTTAATGTCTCCTTGATGTCATGGAACCAACATCCTCTGTTGCCACGTTTAATTTCTCCTTGATGTCTGGGAACCACCATCCTCTGTTGTCATGTTTAAGGTCTCCTTGATGTCATGGAACCAACATCCTCTGTTGTCATGATTAAGGTCTCCTTGATGTCATGGAACCAACATCCTCTGTTGCCATGTTTAAGGTCTCCTTGATGTCTTGGAATCAACATCCTCTGTTGTCATGTTTAAGGTCTCCTTGATGTCATGGAACCAACATCCTCTGTTGCCATGTTTAAGGTCTCCTTGATGTCTTGGAACCAACATCTTCTGTTGTCATGTTTAAGGTCTCCTTGCTGTCATGGAACCAACATCCTCTGTTGTCATGTTTAAGGTCTCCTTGATGTCATGGAACCAACATCCTCTGTTGCCATGTTTAAGGTCTCCTTGATGTCATGGAACCAACATCTTCTGTTGTCATGTTTAAGGTCTCCTTGATGTCTTGGAACCAACATCCTCTGTTGCCATGTTTAAGGTCTCCTTGATGTCTTGGAACCAATATCCTCTGTTGCAATGTTTAAGGTCTCCTTGATGTTTTGGAACCAACATCCTCTGTTGTCATGTTTAAGGTCTCCTTGATGTCTTGGAACCAACATCCTCTGTTGTCATGTTTAAGGTCTCCTTGATGTCTTGGAACCAACATCCTCTTTTGTCATGTTTAAGGTCTCCTTGATGTCATGGAACCAACATCCTCTGTTGTCATGTTTAAGGTCTCCTTGATGTCTTGGAACCAACATCCTCTGTTGTCATGTTTAAGGTCTCCTTGATGTCTTGGAACCAACATCCTCTGTTGTCATGTTTAAGGTCTCCTTGATGTCTTGGAACCAACATCTTCTGTTGTCATGTTTAAGGTCTCCTTGATAACTTGGAACCAACATCTTCTGTTGTCATGTTTAAGGTCTCCTTGATGTCTTGGAACCAACATCTTCTGTTATCATGTTTAAGGTCTCCTTGATGTCTTGGAACCACCATCCTCTGTTGCCATGTTTAAGGTCTCCTTGATGTCTTGGAACCAACATCTTCTGTTGTCATGTTTAAGGTCTCCTTGATGTCTTGGAACCAACATATTCTGTTGTCATGTTTAAGGTCTCCTTGATGTCTTGGAACCACCATCCTCTGTTGCCATGTTTAAGGTCTCCTTGATGTCTTGGAACCACCATCCTCTGTTGTCATGTTTAATGTCTCCTTGATGTCTTGGAACCACCATCCTCTGTTGTCATGTTTAATGTCTCCTTGATGTCTTGGAACCAACATCCTCTGTTGCCATGTTTAACGTCTCCTTGATGTCTTGGAACCAACATCCTCTGTTGCCATGTTTAAGGTCTCCTTGATGTCTTGGAACCAACATCTTCTGTTGTCATGTATAAGGTCTCCTTGATGTCTTGGAACCAACATCTTCTGTTATCATGTTTAAGGTCTCCTTGATGTCTTGGAACCAACATCCTCTGTTGCCATGTTTAAGGTCTCCTTGATGTCTTGGAACCAACATCCTCTGTTGCCATGTTTAAGGTCTCCTTGATGTCTTGGAACCAACATCTTCTGTTGTCATGTTTAAAGTCTCCTTGATGTCTTGAAACCAACATCTTCTGTTGTCATGTTTAAGGTCTCCTTGAAGTATTGGAACCAACATCTTCTGTTGTCATGTTTAAGGTCTCATTGATGTCTTGGAACCAACATCCTCTGTTCCCTTGTTTAAGGTATCCTTGATGTCTTGGAACCAACATCCTCTGTTGCCTTGTTTAAGGTCTCCTTGATGTCATGGAACCAACATCCTCTGTTGTCATGTTTAAGGTCTCCTTGATGTCATGGAACCAACATCCTCTGTTGCCACGTTTAATTTCTCATTGATGTCTGGGAACCACCATCCTCTGTTGTCATGTTTAAGGTCTCCTTGATGTCATGGAACCAACATCCTCTGTTGTCATGATTAAGGTCTCCTTGATGTCATGGAACCAACATCCTCTGTTGCCATGATTAAGGTCTCCTTGATGTCTTGGAATCAACATCCTCTGTTGTCATGTTTAAGGTCTCCTTGATGTCATGGAACCAACATCCTCTGTTGCCATGTTTAAGGTCTCCTTGATGTCTTGGAACCACCATCCTCTGTTGCCATGTTTAAGGTCTCCTTGCTGTCATGGAACCAACATCCTCTGTTGTCATGTTTAAGGTCTCCTTGATGTCATGGAACCAACATCCTCTGTTGCCATGTTTAAGGTCTCCTTGATGTCATGGAACCAACATCTTCTGTTGTCATGTTTAAGGTCTCCTTGATGTCTTGGAACCAACATCCTCTGTTGCCATGTTTAAGGTCTCCTTGATGTCTTGGAACCAATATCCTCTGTTGCCATGTTTAAGGTCTCCTTGATGTTTTGGAACCAACATCCTCTGTTGTCATGTTTAAGGTCTCATTGATGTCTTGGAACCACCATCCTCTGTTGTCATGTTTAAGGTCTCCTTGATGTCTTGGAACCAACATCCTCTTTTGTCATGTTTAAGGTCTCCTTGATGTCATGGAACCAACATCCTCTGTTGTAATGTTTAAGGTCTCCTTGATGTCTTGGAACCAACATCCTCTGTTGTCATGTTTAAGGTCTCCTTGATGTCTTGGAACCAACATCTACTGTTGTCATGTTTAAGGTCTCCTTGATGTCTTGGAACCACCATCCTCTGTTGCCATGTTTAAGGTCTCCTTGATGTCTTGGAACCAACATCTTCTGTTGTCATGTTTAAGGTCTCCTTGATGTCTTGAAACCAACATATTCTGTTGTCATGTTTAAGGTCTCCTTGATGTCTTGGAACCACCATCCTCTGTTGCAATGTTTAAGGTCTCATTGATGTCTTGGAACCACCATCCTCTGTTCCCTTGTTTAAGGTCTCCTTGATGTCTTGGAACCACCATCCTCTGTTGTCATGTTTAATGTCTCCTTGATGTCTTGGAACCAACATCCTCTATTGTCATGTTTAAGGTCTCCTTGATGTCATGGAACCAACATCCTCTGTTGCCATGTTTAAGGTCTCCTTGATGTCTTGGAACCAACATCCTCTGTTGCCATGTTTAAGGTCTCCTTCATGTCTTGGAACCAACATACTCTGTTGTCATGTTTAAGGTCTCCTTGATGTCTTGGAACCAACATCCTCTGTTGTCATATTTAAGGTCTCCTTGATGTCTTGGAACCAACATTCTCTGTTGTCATGTTTAAGGTCTCCTTGATGTCTTGGAACCAACATCCTCTGTTGTCATGTTTAAGGTCTCCTTGATGTCTTGGAACCAACATCTTCTGTTGTCATGTTTAAGGTCTCCTTGATGTCTTGGAACCAACATTCTCTTTTGTCATGCAGCTGCAGTTTTCTTAAAGCGGCGAATTTCTTTGATGTTTGTCAAAATTGTAAATTGTGAACCCCTAAATAATAGAAATTACCGTAGTTGCTGGTCTATGATTAATTTTCTCTAGGTAAAGGCGTGGCCGTAATGGGCAAATAACTGAATGAGACAAAACACCAGGAGAATTATTGTCTTCTCAGTTCGAGGACGGACGATAATATCAAGGTATACCTGTATGTCCAATTTTCATAGTTGTGTGGTCCTGAAAAGGACCGTTTGTTGAACTAATTTAAGGTAATATAGGGGCCAACATTGTGGGGGCTATACACTTTCATTCTGAATCAGACGAGTCTAAAAGATTAATAACTGTTTGGGGTTGAACATTCCACAAACCATCATTTTTCCAATATTCCTCTTCCTGTTTTAAGACGTGGTCTTCACATTTAGCCCAATAATCTTTGTCTATATTTAATAAAGCGAGATTAGCAAGAGTCTTTACATCGCATATTTTGAATGTTGTATTTTCATCTGCCACTTGTC
Source organism: Megaustenia siamemsis (assembly GCA_032433765.1). Lineage (NCBI taxonomy): Eukaryota > Metazoa > Mollusca > Gastropoda > Stylommatophora > Ariophantidae > Megaustenia > Megaustenia siamemsis. The sequence goes on along the minus strand of JAVIAB010000026.1, from coordinate 13,069,983 downwards.
CTTTTAATTTTGCCCAGATTAGTTCTATTGGATTTAAATGAGCATGGTAAGGTGGCAGCCTCAAACTTATATGACCGTGCTCTTGGATAATCTTATCTATTTGAAAAATCTTTGTCCTTTGTTTTTGCTTTACTAGAGATAGTAATTCAGGTTTTAAGTACATGTTATTAAATTGTATGTGCTCCTTTGTGAGCCATATCTTAATAGCATCTTTTGTACTGGATGACGTCGGGACTTTATCTTCAAGTGCAACAATGTTGTGGTACGCTGCATTGTCCATTATTAGGCAAGATGGTCGATCTAGTGATGGGAGAACATAATTTTCAATCCAATGTCTAAATATGTGACCATTCATCTCAGAGTGATAATCCCGATTGTCTATGGATTTTGAAAGAAAAATGAGCTCTGCATTCTGTATTAGTCCATGTTGTTGACTACCTGCATGAGCAATTATCAAGCGCTGTCCTTTGCTGCTAGGTATTAATCTCTTAATCTTTCCATCTGATGACTGCCATTCCCTTTGGTTAGTGTGGTGAGCATTGATCCATGTTTCATCCAAGTACACAATATCATAACCTTGCTTGCGCACCTTTTACTTCACGTAAGTACTTGCTTCTCATGACTACTATATGTGGCTTTTCACAGATGATGTTTCGTTCATTGGAATACTTTCTGAATGTAAAGCCTGCAGCTCTCACATTCCTCCATAATGTAGAATTTGATATTCAATACTGTTGTTCTTTTTCAGCGATACTTTTAATTTTCTTATTGTAACAGTTTCATTCATACCCAACATTTTGCGAATTTCACTTCTAATAAGTTCACTGTCGAAATTATCCAACATTTTTGCTCTTCCTTGTGATTTTGTATATTTGGAACATTGACGGTCACGTGCTTGAATCCAGCGATTAAATGACCGTTTAGATAAATCCAAAATGTGTCTTGTCCTATTCTCTGGGTTTTCTAAAGAATGAAATAATCTTCCTCGTTTAGCCTCTTTGCAAAAATAGTCATACATTTTTATTGCGATGTTTTGTAAACTGCAGAATTTCATTTTAAGACTCATGATAAATGTTATCGTTCCACGTCTCCACCTATGAATGAACGGAAATGGAACACACAATTTCTCGTGTTTTTTACAAGTGTCTAATTGTGTCAAAAAACCACGCTGAAAGCGTGCAAACACGTCAATTTTACCGTGTATGGATTTTTACTCGCTATTTTTAACTTAAAATACTGTAAACATTAAGTTTTGACTACATCAATGGGTCGTTATAAATTTATATAAATCAAATAAGCAACAATAATAACCAAATGTTTTTTTTTTTAATGAAATTAATTCCCTGTTGGTTTCTAATCATTATAACTTTACATGCAAATTTTGAAAAACTTACAACAAGCGGTTAAAAAGCTATCGATTTTAAAAGTTGGGCACGAGTTATGAAACAAGCTATAACATCAAAACAAATAACACCAGGGCTAAAACTAAGAATAGCAAAATGTTACATCTTCTCAATATTCCTGTATGGTGCAAAAACATGGACATTAGATAAGAAAACAGAACAGGAAATTGAAGCCTTTGAAATATGGATTTATAGAAGAATAGGTAGAATTGGATGGAAAGAAAAGAAAACAAACGACGAAGTCTTAAAACAACTAAAAATGAAAAGAGAACTACTAAACACAATTCAAACAAGACAAATGAAATTTTTGGGCCATGTTAAAAGACACAACAGCCTACTAAAAGTAATATTGGAAGGGAAAATACAAGGTAAAAGAGGCAGACCAAGGTTAACATGGGCGAGTAACATCAAAAGATGGACAAGTCAGCCTATGACAACCTGCACCATCAAAGCAAGAGACAGTGGAATGGCGCTTCATAGTGATGTGGCGATGGCATTCGATGTGGCGATGGCACTCGATGATGATCATCATCATCCTGTCCAGATGACGACACCGTGCCGCTAGAGCACCCATCTCCTGTCTACTCCGCCTCTGACATATTGCCACAGATCTTGTACATGTTATGTTTACCTCCATCTATTGTCTCGGTGTGCACCTACATTGTATCAGGCATCATCTTGAACCTTCTAACATGCAGGGGCGGTCTCAGCTCAGGAGATAGTGAGCTCGTCTGCTAACAAGCAGGGGTGGTATCAGCTCAGGAGATAGTGAGCTCGTCTGCTAACAAGCAGGGGTGGTATCAGCTCAGGAGATAGTGAGCTCGTCTGCTAACAAGCAGGGGTGGTATCAGCTCAGGAGATAGTGAGCTCGTCTGCTAACAAGCAGGGGTGGTATCAGCTCAGGAGATAGTGAGCTCGTCTGCTAACAAGCAGGGGTGGTATCAGCTCAGGAGATAGTGAGCTCGTCTGCTAACAAGCAGGGGTGGTATCAGCTCAGGAGATGGTGAGCTCGTCTGCTAACAAGCAGGGGCCGTCTCAGCTCAGGAGATAGTGAGCTGGTCTGCTAACAAGCAGGGGCCGTCTCAGCTCAGGAGATAGTGAGCTGGTCTGCTAACAAGCAGGGGTGGTATCAGCTCAGGAGATAGTGAGCTCGTCTGCTAACAAGCAGGGGCGGTATCAGCTCAGGAGATAGTGAGCTGGTCTGCTAACAAGCAGGGGCCGTCTCAGCTCAGGAGATAGTGAGCTCGTCTGCTAACAAGCAGGGGCCGTCTCAGCTCAGCAGATAGTGAGCTCGTCTGCTAACAAGCAGGGGCCGTCTCAGCTCAGCAGATAGTGAGCTGGTCTGCTAACAAGCAGGGGCCGTCTCAGCTCAGGAGATAGTGAGCTCGTCTGCTAACAAGCAGGGGCGGTATCAGCTCAGGAGATAGTGAGCTCGTCTGCTAACAAGCAGGGGCGGTCTCAGCTCAGGAGATAGTGAGCTCGTCTGCTAACAAGCAGGGGCCGTCTCAGCTCAGGAGATAGTGAGCTCGTCTGCTAACAAGCAGGGGCCGTCTCAGCTCAGGAGATAGTGAGCTCGTCTGCTAACAAGCAGGGGCCGTCTCAGCTCAGGAGATAGTGAGCTGGTCTGCTAACAAGCAGGGGCCGTCTCAGCTCAGCAGATAGTGAGCTGGTCTGCTAACAAGCAGGGGCCGTCTCAGCTCAGGAGATAGTGAGCTCGTCTGCTAACAAGCAGGGGCCGTCTCAGCTCAGGAGATAGTGAGCTGGTCTGCTAACAAGCAGGGGCGGTATCAGCTCAGGAGATAGTGAGCTGGTCTGCTAACAAGCAGGGGCCGTCTCAGCTCAGGAGATAGTGAGCTGGTCTGCTAACAAGCAGGGGCCGTCTCAGCTCAGGAGATAGTGAGCTGGTCTGCTAACAAGCAGGGGCCGTCTCAGCTCAGCAGATAGTGAGCTGGTCTGCTAACAAGCAGGGGCCGTCTCAGCTCAGGAGATAGTGAGCTCGTCTGCTAACAAGCAGGGGCCGTCTCAGCTCAGGAGATAGTGAGCTCGTCTGCTAACAAGCAGGGGCCGTCTCAGCTCAGGAGATAGTGAGCTCGTCTGCTAACAAGCAGGGGCCGTCTCAGCTCAGGAGATAGTGAGCTCGTCTGCTAACAAGCAGGGGCCGTCTCAGCTCAGCAGATAGTGAGCTCGTCTGCTAACAAGCAGGGGCCGTCTCAGCTCAGGAGATAGTGAGCTGGTCTGCTAACAAGCAGGGGCCGTCTCAGCTCAGCAGATAGTGAGCTGGTCTGCTAACAAGCAGGGGCCGTCTCAGCTCAGGAGATAGTGAGCTGGTCTGCTAACAAGCAGGGGCCGTCTCAGCTCAGGAGATAGTGAGCTGGTCTGCTAACAAGCAGGGGCCGTCTCAGCTCAGGAGATAGTGAGCTGGTCTGCTAACAAGCAGGGGCCGTCTCAGCTCAGGAGATAGTGAGCTCGTCTGCTAACAAGCAGGGGCGGTATCAGCTCAGGAGATAGTGAGCTGGTCTGCTAACAAGCAGGGGCGGTATCAGCTCAGGAGATAGTGAGCTCGTCTGCTAACAAGCAGGGGCGGTATCAGCTCAGGAGATAGTGAGCTGGTCTGCTAACAAGCAGGGGCCGTCTCAGCTCAGGAGATAGTGAGCTCGTCTGCTAACAAGCAGGGGCCGTCTCAGCTCAGGAGATAGTGAGCTGGTCTGCTAACAAGCAGGGGCCGTCTCAGCTCAGGAGATAGTGAGCTCGTCTGCTAACAAGCAGGGGCCGTCTCAGCTCAGGAGATAGTGAGCTGGTCTGCTAACAAGCAGGGGCCGTCTCAGCTCAGGAGATAGTGAGCTCGTCTGCTAACAAGCAGGGGCGGTATCAGCTCAGGAGATAGTGAGCTGGTCTGCTAACAAGCAGGGGCGGTATCAGCTCAGGAGATAGTGAGCTGGTCTGCTAACAAGCAGGGGCGGTATCAGCTCAGGAGATAGTGAGCTGGTCTGCTAACAAGCAGGGGCGGTATCAGCTCAGGAGATAGTGAGCTCGTCTGCTAACAAGCAGGGGCCGTCTCAGCTCAGGAGATAGTGAGCTCGTCTGCTAACAAGCAGGGGCGGTATCAGCTCAGGAGATAGTGAGCTGGTCTGCTAACAAGCAGGGGCGGTATCAGCTCAGGAGATAGTGAGCTGGTCTGCTAACAAGCAGGGGCGGTATCAGCTCAGGAGATAGTGAGCTCGTCTGCTAACAAGCAGGGGCCGTCTCAGCTCAGGAGATAGTGAGCTGGTCTGCTAACAAGCAGGGGCCGTCTCAGCTCAGGAGATAGTGAGCTCGTCTGCTAACAAGCAGGGGCCGTCTCAGCTCAGAAGATAGTGAGCTGGTCTGCTAACAAGCAGGGGCCGTCTCAGCTCAGCAGATAGTGAGCTGGTCTGCTAACAAGCAGGGGCCGTCTCAGCTCAGGAGATAGTGAGCTCGTCTGCTAACAAGCAGGGGCCGTCTCAGCTCAGGAGATAGTGAGCTGGTCTGCTAACAAGCAGGGGCCGTCTCAGCTCAGCAGATAGTGAGCTGGTCTGCTAACAAGCAGGGGCGGTATCAGCTCAGGAGATAGTGAGCTGGTCTGCTAACAAGCAGGGGCGGTATCAGCTCAGGAGATAGTGAGCTGGTCTGCTAACAAGCAGGGGCCGTCTCAGCTCAGGAGATAGTGAGCTGGTCTGCTAACAAGCAGGGGCCGTCTCAGCTCAGGAGATAGTGAGCTGGTCTGCTAACAAGCAGGGGCCGTCTCAGCTCAGGAGATAGTGAGCTGGTCTGCTAACAAGCAGGGCCGTCTCAGCTCAGGAGATAGTGAGCTGGTCTGCTAACAAGCAGGGGTGGTATCAGCTCAGGAGATAGTGAGCTCGTCTGCTAACAAGCAGGGGCGGTATCAGCTCAGGAGATAGTGAGCTCGTCTGCTAACAAGCAGGGGCGGTATCAGCTCAGGAGATAGTGAGCTCGTCTGCTAACAAGCAGGGGCGGTATCAGCTCAGGAGATAGTGAGCTCGTCTGCTAACAAGCAGGGGCGGTATCAGCTCAGGAGATAGTGAGCTCGTCTGCTAACAAGCAGGGGCGGTATCAGCTCAGGAGATAGTGAGCTCGTCTGCTAACAAGCAGGGGCGGTATCAGCTCAGGAGATAGTGAGCTCGTCTGCTAACAAGCAGGGGCGGTATCAGCTCAGGAGATAGTGAGCTCGTCTGCTAACAAGCAGGGGCGGTATTAGCTCAGCAGATAGTGAGCTCGTCTGCTAACAAGCAGGGGCGGTATCAGCTCAGGAGATAGTGAGCTCGTCTGCTAACAACAAGAGATCGCGTTCGATCCTCATTAACAGCTTCCAGTTTCATCATCATCATCATCATCATCATCATCACCATCATCATCATCATCATCACCATCATCATCATCATCATCACCATCATCATCATCATCATCATCATCATCATCACCATCATCATCATCATCATCATCATCATCATCATCATCATCATCATCATCATCATCATCATCACCATCATCATCATCATCATCATCATCATCATCATCATCATCATCATCATCATCATCACCATCATCATCATCATCATCATCATCATCATCATCATCATCATCATCATCATCATCATCATCACCATCATCATCACCATCATCACCATCATCATCATCATCATCATCATCATCATCATCATCATCATCATCATCATCATCACCATCATCATCATCATCATCATCATCATCATCATCATCATCATCATCATCATCATCACCATCATCATCATCATCATCATCATCATCATCATCATCATCACCATCATCATCATCATCATCATCATCATCATCATCATCACCATCATCATCATCATCATCATCATCATCACCATCATCATCATCATCATCATCATCATCATCATCATCATCATCACCATCATCATCATCATCATCATCACCATCATCATCATCACCATCATCATCATCATCATCATCACCATCATCATCATCATCATCATTACCATCACCATCATCATCATCATCATCACCATCATCATCATCATCACCATCATCATCATCATCATCATCATCATCATCATCATCATCATCATCATCATCATCATCATCATCATCATCATCATCATCATCACCATCATCATTATCATCGAATGCCGTCTCCGCATCCAAGGTTGGCTACCATGGACCGCCATTCCGCTCTGTCTCTTGCTTTGATGGTGCAGGTTGTCATAGGCTGATTTATCCATCTTTTGATATTACTCTTCCATGTTAATCTTGGTCTGCCTCTTTTACCTTGTATTTTCTCTTCCAAGATTACTTTTATTAGGCTGTTGTGTCTTTTAACATGCCCCAAAAATTTCATTTGTCTTGTTCTAATTGTGTTTATTGTGTCCATGATAGTCTTGGTCTGCCTCTGCCTCTTTTATCTTGTATTTTCCCCTCTATGATTACTTTTAGTAGGCTGTTATGTCTTTTAACATAGCCCAAAAATCGCATTTTCATCGTTTCATTCAGCCTTATAAATGGGTACGTTTTTTTTTCCTGAGAAAGAATGGCAGCACTGAGGCAATACCGACCACATTACTAAAAAAAAATCATTTGCCGAATGTCTATAAAAATGTGTACATTACCTCCATATACCGACCGTCCGTCCGTCCGACCCCCCGCCCGCCCCCCCGCCCGCCCCCCGCCCGCCCGCCCGCTCGCCCGCCCGCCCGCCCGCCCGCCCGCCCGTCCGTCCGTCCGTCCGTCCGTCCGTCCGTCCGTCCGTCACATAATGGGTGTATGACGGGGGGCAACGATAGAACCAGAGGGATAAAGGCCGCTAGGTCAAGCAGTCGCCACGACGTGTGAGATTTTTATTTCACCCCTGATAGAAAAAATCCTTTCTGTCTACCTCGGGCTTCGAACACCGTACGCCGGATTTTGAACCAGCGGAACAGAGGTTTTAGCCACACGGCCACGCGTACTTTCTTCTTTCTTACTAAAAGTTATAAATAAAAGAAAGCATAAACGTAGACAGCAAAGATCTAAGAATAATAAAGAACATGTACTGGCAACAAACAGCGGCCATAAGAACTGGAAACCAATTGGGAATGTTTCAACAAATAAAACAGGGTGTTAGACAAGGTTGTGTGCTGTCACCAGATTTGTTTAATATTTATAATGAGATTATTTTAAGATCCATAAGGGACATGCCTGGAATAACAATTGGAGGTCATAATATAAATAATCTAAGGTATGCTGATGGTACAGTCTTAATCGCTAAGAGTGAAAATGAGTTACAAGAAATGTTGGACACTATAGTGAAGGAAAGCAAAAATAAAGGACTCAGCCTTAATAGCAAAAAGACAGAGGTAACGGTAACAACAAAGAAAAAGACATCACCTCAGTGCAAAATAAAGGCAAGTGGAACAATATTAAAACAAGTGAATGAATTTAAATATTTGGGAACTTTGTTAACCTCAGACGGAAGATGTACAAAAGAGGTGAGATGCAGAATGGCTCAGACAAAAGTAGCTTTCCAAAAAATGAGGAAGATACTATGCAATCCATTTTTGACAATAGAAATAAGAAAAAGAGTTCTTAAATGTTATGCAGAGCCAGTCTTAACATATGGATGCGAATCATGGACAATAGGACAACAGACAAGAAAATCACTGGAGTCTGTAGAAATGTGGTTTTACAGAAGAATGTTGAAAGTACCATGGACAGCTAAGAAGAGTAATGAAAATGTTCTGAAAGAAGTCAAAGCAAAAAGAGAGCTAATTTCCAATATTAGGGAGAAACAATCATCATTTTTTGGCCATGTAATGAGAAGGGAACAGCTGGAATATATTGTAACAACTGGGAAAATTGAGGGACGAACAGATAGAGGGAAGCAAAGAGAAAAAAAATACCAGACAGCTTAAGAGAATGGCTTGGCAGAAGGTCAACAACAGAAATGATAAATAGCAGCCGAGATCGAAAGTTGTGGAGAGACATGATCACTTACGCCAGTAGGTCCGGTACTTGATGATGATAAATAAAAGCCAACAAAATATCCCAGTTTTAATAGAAAGAAAACCATCATCTGTGACTGATAACCTAACACTTGCGGTCAGCATTTCTCCCTGTTGAAGCTGATTCACAGACAACGATAGTTGTCAACGTTAACTACTCTCAGCAGCCCAGATCTCATGCAGTTCTTGTGAAGCGATGAAGATTATTCTTTGGCCAATCAGAAAACTGGAAAGCAAGAACTCTTCAAAGAAGGAGAAAGAGAAACCAATTGCCGGCAGCTGAAATCATAAATTACACTTGAAACGATGAATCACTTTCAAATTGAGGGAAAGACCCGGGAAGAAATCTTGATGACAGAGGCAGGAGAAAGACGAGAAGAAGAAATCCAGATTTGAGAATGTTTTCTTTGAATTCGTTATTTTGATGAAAATTAATCTTTTCTTTTAAGACACCAGAGGTGGAAAGCTGCATTATACTGACAATGACATTCAAGCTCACAGCGTAGAAGATGTTGATTATTCTATCCCAGAACTGTCACGTTCTTAATAATTTTAATGGATTCAAGAAGCTGACTGGTATTTTTGCAGATGGTTAGAAGAGTCAGTGGAATCAATGAAATATTTAAAAAAAAGTGAAAATGTTGAAGAAATACAAATACCTCAAGCTTTTGTCATTAATCAAACATGAAAGATTCAAATGGATTAGAAGAAAAAAAATCCTTTATAATGTTTTGGTTAGTCGAAGGCCCCGGTATCACTGCAAACGAATTAAAATCCATAATTGCTCAACCGCCCATGCCAGTAGAATCATCCGAGTTAAAACTCAGCTCATTGAAGGATCCCAACAAGGAAAGACAGCTGCAGTCTCCATCATAGCATCTACAGCACACGACAAAAGACATAAGGCCAAGCTGCCGCGAAAGTGAACGCAGCTGAACTGTCCTTCATACGATATCATCATTCATCGTAAGCAATCGGAATATCAAAACACGATCCGGTTGAAAAACACAACTCACGGTGTGCACAGAGCACTAAACTCAGTAGCTCCGGTAGCAAGCCGGAGTTGGGATATGAGGAAACTACAATAAGGAACACTTTGCAAACTGAGCCTCATTGGTTCCTGCCCACCATATTGAGCGGAAGTCCCGATATAGTGTGATGTTACCAACGTCGTCATAGACAGAACGGACTGGGGAGAATAGTTCCCTGGAAGAGAAGGTTCTATTTAGTGTTAGAAATCTGTTTCATTGCAGTCGGGAATTCCCATATCCGATCCACCTCCTGTCACAGGATTCCCAAAAGAACGTTGACTATCTTTACTATTCTTTCGACACATAGTACCATTGCTGGTGTATGTCGGGGGGCAACGATAGAACCAGAGGGATAAAGGCCGCTTGGTCAAGCAGTCGCCACGACGTGTGAGACTCAGGATTTTTATTTCACCCCCGATAGAAAAAATCCTTTCTGTCTACCGCGGTCTTCGAACACCGTACGTCAGCTTTTCAGCCAGCGGAACAGTGGTTTTAGCCGCACGGCCACGCGCACCTCCTACGTACTTTGACGCTGTTGGTAAATTCTGTTGAAAAGGTCGACTACCGTGCATTCCCTTATCGGATGCACATGCGACGATTCTAAACGACTTTCATGGGAAAGAGAGCGCACAAGGACTTCATAACTCCAGTTTCCGGGAACAGAAAAGCAAAATGAAAAAAAAAAAGAAAGCAACGGACAGGGTTTAAGCGACTACGCGAATCTCAGCGAAAAAAAAGGGTGACATGGGCGGACATTTTGCATTGTCGGTTATGACATTAGCAAGGTCGAACTCCGTGCCGGCCATATACGGATGTATAGGAGATAATTTCAAATCTCATACCTGAACAGGGTTCACTTACTGTCGTTTGTCTACTCTAGCTCACTCTAAAATACAGAGAACACACAGAGAGAATACCCAAAGCGTGGAGTTAGTAATAGATCTTTCTAAACGTTCTAAAGATTGGAATCAACTCAGTAATCTCCGCTACACCAGTTGGGATTTGTATCTATGATTTCTCTCTGCGGCAACCACCCGTGGTCTCAGCAGCGAGACCCGGCTTGAAACGTCAGTTACTCATCGACGGAAAAAAACAAACATGAGTACCTCCGAAGTCGGAGTTATCTACCTGTGCGGCGAGGGACCCCTGTGCACACGGCTGCCAGGGAAAAATGGATTAACATGCAAAATTCAGTTCCTAGTCTCTAGGGACTTCGGCAGAAGTAAAAGATGGCGAACGCAACAACAACAACAACAACAAAAACAACAACAACAATTCAGTAACCTCACAATAATAACACACATAGTTATAGGTTAGCACTATCTCCATATTATTGACCCAGGCATAAACAAGCAAACAGGAACGTTAGTTCCATCTTCGTTATATCAGGACGGGAAGCTACCAAAGGGCAGACTAGTGCTGAGATTTAAGAATGTTTGCAGGGCTTCCTTGAGGGAATTCTCTATCAGTGAAAGAAACTGGAAAAATCTGGCTGCTGATTGTAGCACATGGAGAAGAAAAATAAAAAATGACATCAACTTTTGAGACGAGGTTGATATCAAATACAGAAGACAGAATAGGCAGGAGAAAGGAGATGAGGTTGATATCAAATACAGAAGACAGAATAGGCAGGAGAAAGGAGACGAGGTTGATATCAAATACAGAAGATAGAATAGGCAGGAGAAAGGAGACGAGGTTGATATCAAATACAGAAGACAGAATAGGCAGGAGAAAGGAGACGAGGTTGATATCAAATACAGAAGACAGAATAGGCAGGAGAAAGGAGACGAGGTTGATATCAAATACAGAAGACAGAATAGGCAGGAGAAAGGAGACGAGGTTGATATCAAATACAGAAGACAGAATAGGCAGGAGAAAGGAGACGAGGTTGATATCAAATACAGAAGACAGAATAGGCAGGAGAAAGGAGACGAGGTCAAGCATCACGAATACATCATGTGCATTCTGCGGTCGGTCTGTCTGTCCAATATTGGCAGATTCATCAACGAGAGAAGCTGTTCAACAAAGCAACATCCAGCATAAGACGCTCATATATTCTGTACCAAATTACTGACTTATCATGGTTGCTTGCTACCAACTGTCTGTCACGTCGACAAAGGCTATATATTTATATTGACCTTTCGAGCCGTAGCCGGCCCATAGGACGTAGACAAAGATACACCTTCTCCTATCTGAATTTTTGTTCTAGCAGTTTTCTTTTAAAGATATTTTATCAAATCTCGCCATCTGCCTCTGTTCTGTGCAAGCAGCTCTATCTCATTGAGGGAGCCGAATCCTGCTGTTCTCGCCTCTCTCATCAATGTTCTTCTCAGTGTCTCCCTGGGTCAACCTCTTTTTCTCTTACCTGTTGTTTCCCATATGAGGACTTGCTTTGCTATTCGGTTATTATCTCTTCTCATCACATGTCCAACATATGACCATCGTCTTTTCTTTATTAATGAAGATATTAGTGGCTGATTGGCGATTTCTCTAATTTCTTTCTTTTGTTTTGAATTTTGAATATATATATATATAAAGGTCTCAGTCTGAATAGTAAGAAAACAGAAGTAATGGTTATATCGAAGAAACAATCATCATCACCATGCAGCATACAAATAAACAAGACAAATCTGAAACAAGTGCAACGTTTGAAATACTTGGCCACAGTGATAACATGAGATGTAAGATGCAACACTGAAATAAAAAGCAGAATAGCTCAGACCAAAATAGCATTTGAGAAAATGAAAAATATCTTATGCGACAAATCTGTGTCAATGGAAATGATATTCATCGATGCTATATAGAAATAATTCTGACCTATGGAAGCGAATCTTGGACAATAGACAAACAAATGAAAAGACGATTAGAGACCACAGAGATGGGATTTTTCAGAAGAATGTTGAAAGTTCCCTGGACAGCTAAAAAGACCAATGAGGAAGTTCTCAAAGAGGCAAACACAAAAAGGGAGCTCTTAAAAAACATCAGAAAGAAGCAATCAACATTTTTTGGACACATCATGAGAAGAGGAAAGTTGGAATACTTGGTTACAGCTGGCAAAATAAAAGGAAAGAGAGATCGCGGACGACAAAGAGAGAAAATACTGGATAGCTTGGTGTCATGGCATGGAAAACAGTCAAAAACAGAACTGATACGATGCACTGTGGATAGAAGATTGTGGAAGGACAAGATCGCCAATGCCAACCGATACTACACATGATGATGATCATATATATATATATATATATCTAGAGAGAGAGAGAGAGAGAGAGAAAGAAAGAGAGAGAGATAGAGAGATAGGGGTCAATCAGCCACCGCTCTCGGCCCTGACCCTAGTGATGCCTATTTGTTTGGGATCATTGTTGATCCCCTAAATCACAAGGAATTTGAACCCAATTATTTTTGAACCAAAGATAAGAAAACAGATAACGAAAGATGAAGGACATATCAAATAAAGACCACAACTTCCAATATGCCATTAAACAAATAAAACATAATAAATCAAAGAGAAATATCCCTAACTTCGTTTTTGAAATTCGACATTTCATTTGTCGATTCATCTGAAACAGTCATGATTAAATCATCAATACGATTACGTCTTTAGTAGCCGGAACGGTCCGGAAAGCGCTCTGCTAAACTTGTAAAGGGCTAGAATGGTCCGGACATACATATTTTATAAGTAATTGAAAACTTGCATTGTCGTCTCTTTACATTCACATGTAATGGACGTTGACGAGGATAGTGCATGTGTAATCAGTGATATTCACAGGCCTGGTATGTTGTGGTTTTATCCATTGATAAAGATTGGATTGTTGAATTCCGGAAAACTTGTTTGTGTGTGTGTGTGTTTAAAACCATGAGAAGATAGTTGTTTGTTGGTGATATTGTTATGATATAGTTGTTTGTTGGTGATATTGTTATGATATAGTTGTTTGTTGGTGATATTGTTATGATATAGCTGTTTGTTGGTGATATTGTTATAATATAATTGTTTGTTGTTGATATTGTTTGTTATATTTGTTTGTTTGTGATATTGTTAAAATATAGTTATTTGTTGTTGATATTGTTATAATATAGTTGTTTGTTGGTGATATTGTTATAATATAGTTGTTTGGTGTTGATATTGTTATAATATAGTTGTTTGGTGTTGATATTGTCATAATATAGTTGTTTGTTGTTCATATTGTTATAATATAGTTGTTTGTTGTTTATATTGTTATGATATAGTTGTGTTATATTGTTGTGATATAGTTGTTTTTTATTGTTGTGATATAGTTGTGTTTATATTGTTGTGATATAGTTGTGTGTTATATTGTTGTGATATAGTTGTGTTATATTGTTGTGATATATTTGTGTGTTATATTGTTGTGATATAGTTGTGTGTTATATTGTTCTGATATAGTTCTGATATTGTTGTGATAAAATCATAACATTCCATTAAGCAGCTAAACTTGTAGAGAGACGAGCGAATCTATCAACATTTCGGCACAAACCTTCGTCAGGTACAAAATAACAGATATTAATTTTTTTTCGTTCGCCAGCTTTTTTTTACCTCTGTCGAAATCCCTAGAGACTAGGACATGAATTTTGCGTGTTAATCCGTTGTTCCCTGGCAGCCGTGTGCACATGGTGTCCCTCGCCGTACAGGCAGATAACTCCGACTTCGGAGGTAAGATATTAATATAAAGACAAACACTAAAGGCTGATACTTATTTTTCCAATCACAAAATTACATAAAAGAACCACTCAGGTTTTTATGCAGAAAAGTCCTTTTAGTGCCCTTTTAAGTTTTTTTTTTATTTTTTGCTGCTGCTCTTCTTGGCCACCTTGAGTAGTACCTACTATTTTATTTATTTTACAGCATTCTTATCTCCATTGGGATGTAACTCTTTGTTACTGATAATGTTACTCCTTTATTTGCTGACTTCGGAAATATAACTCGGACATTAACCTACGTTGGTGCATCCACCATTATCAGAAAATATGAACGCTGATGTTGCAGGCAAAACTGAATTGAAAATGAAGTGAAAATGTTGCATCAAAAACTGCCAACCCTTTCCTAACTTGAGCATTAATTTACCAACGTAATATTATACTTAATTTAGCTGGAGACATACTTTACTTGTGTGTAAATATATCTGTAAAGCATTTATCTCATTTCTAAGGACTGTGGAGAGACGGGTGAGGAGAGGATTGGAGAATAAAGGTAGCATGTAGCCCTCATCACGACGGGTTAGAGTCAGAGTTTTTTTAAAATTTATTTATGAAAAATGTAATATCTTTATTTTAAAAGTTTTTATTTATTGGAAAGTTTATTTTTATTGTTTGAAAGGTTAATTTTATTGATTGTAAAATTTATTTTTTATTTATTAAACGTTTATTTTATTGATTGAATAGTTTATTTTTATTGATTGAAAAGGTTATTTTCATTTATTGACAAGATTATTTTTATTTATTGATTTATTTAAAAGAAAAGTTTTTAATAAGTTTATTTTTATTTATTGATCAGTTTATTTTTTATTTATTAATTTATTTTTAAATGTATTTCTGTTGATTGAAAAAAGTTATTTTTTTTAATACTTTTTTTCAAAATATATTTCTATTTATGAAATAAACCCGGTTAACCATAATGGGATCCGAACACGCACTCTACTGGTTTGAACAATGGCAAGCTATCTGCTCGACAACCAGCTCTCTACATTTGTGTGTGTGGTAGCACACAGTGCTACATAGAGTATCAATATCCAAATTGAACAGGATGACTCGGCGCATTCACCACACACGGCACTCAAACTTCAGCACTCAAACTTCAGCACTCAAACTTCAGCACTCAAACTTCAGCACCCAAACTTCAGCACTCAAACATCAGCACCCAAACTTCAGCACTCAAACTTTAACACTCAAACTTCAGCACTCAAACTTCAACACTCAAACATCAGCACCCAAACTTCAGCACTCAAACTTTAACACTCAAACATCAGCACTCAAACTTCAACACTCAAACATCAGCACCCAAACTTCAGCACTCAAACATCAGCACTCAAACTTCAGCACCCAAACTTTAACACTCAAACATCAGCACTCAAACTTCAACACTCAAACATCAGCACCCAAACTTCAGCACTCAAACTTTAACACTCAAACATCAGCACTCAAACTTCAACACTCAAACATCAGCACCCAAACTTCAGCACTCAAACATCAGCACTCAAACTTCAGCACTCAAACTTCAACACTCAAACATCAGCACCCAAACTTCAGCACTCAAACATCAGCACCCAAACTTCAGCACTCAAACTTCAACACTCAAACATCAGCACTCAAACTTCAGCACTCAAACTTCAGCACCCAAACTTCAGCACTCAAACTTCAGCACTCAAACTTCAGCACTCAAACTTCAGCACTCAAACATCAGCACCCAAACTTCAGCACTCAAACATCAGCACTCAAACTTCAGCACTCAAACTTCAACACTCAAACATCAGCACCCAAACTTCAGCACTCAAACATCAGCACCCAAACTTCAGCACTCAAACTTCAACACTCAAACATCAGCACTCAAACTTCAGCACTCAAACTTCAGCACCCAAACTTCAGCACTCAAACTTCAGCACTCAAACTTCAGCACTCAAACTTCAGCACTCAAACATCAGCACCCAAACTTCAGCACTCAAACTTCAGCACTCAAACTTCAGCACCCAAACATCAGCACCCAAACTTCAGCACTCAAACTTCAGCATTCAAACTTCAACACTCAAACTTCAGCACTCGAACTTCAGCACCCAAACTTCAGCACTCAAACTTCAGCACTCAAACTTCAGCACTCAAACATCTGCACTCAAACTTCAGCACTCAAACTTCAACACTCAGACTTCAGCACTCAAACTAAAGCGATACTTTGTATCTAAAACAAACAGCCGTGAGAAACGCATACACAAAAAAACGAAAACGTCATCGCGTTGACATCTGATAGTGTCCGTCCTTAATTTACAGACACACAACTTTTACCGCTTGGGTCACAATGGTGCTGTCCCTTCATCGGACCTGGGATCAATACGAGAGAACACACCCGCTGTCTAGGAATTAGAACTGTGAATAGCTGGCGAATGCAAAATAGAAAAACAAATCTAACAGAAATCTGATGTACCGGGGAACAAGTTGCGCAATTCGGTGTAACGTATTTTATATTTCATCATCATCAAGTACCGGGCCTGCTGGCGTAAGTGATCATGTTTCTCCACAACTTTCGATCTCGACACTTATTTATTATTTCTGTTCTTGACCTTCTGCAAAGCCATTCTCTTAAGCTGTCTGGTCTTCTCTTTGCTTCCCTCTATCTCTTCGTCCCTCAATTTTTCCAGTTGTTATAATATATTCCAGCTGTTCTCTTCTCATTACATGTCCAAAAAATGATGGTTGTTTCTTCCTAATATTGGAAACTAGCTCTCTTTTTGCTTTGGCCTCTTTCAGAACGTTTTCATTACTCTTCTTAGCTGTCCATGGTATTCTCAACATTCTTCTGTAAAATCACATTTCTACAGGCTCCAGTGATTTTTTAGTTTGTTGTCCTATTGTCTATATAATTCGCATCCATATGTTAAGACTGGCTCTACATAACATTTAAGAACTTTTTTCTTGTTTCTATTGTCAAAAATAGATTGCACAGTATCCTTCTCATGTTTTGGAAAGCTGCTTTTGCCTGAGCCATTTGATATATAAAATATCATATATAAAAATATTTCACGATTATCCCATACAATTTTTATCACGATAAAATCATATTAAGTAGCTAAACTTATAGAGAGACGAGACACACTACCTCGCTTCGGCAAAAGCATTCATTAGGTACACTACCTCAAATATTTAAACAACAAACAGACACGATAAGGAAAGTAATGTTCTAAAAACAAATATAAACACAATAAGGGAAGTACTGTTCTAAAAACGAATATAAATACACTATTGAAAGTAGTTTTAAACAAATATAAAATACACTATTGAAAGTATTGTTTTAAAACAAATATAAACACAATAGGTGAAGTACTGTTTTAAAAACGAATATAAATGCACTATTGAAAGTAGTTTTAAACAAATATAAATACACTATTGAAAGTACTGTTAATATAAATACACTATTGAAAGTACTGTTTTAAAACAAATATAAATACAATAGGGAATGCACTGTTCTATAACAAATATAAGCACAAAAGACAAACACAAGATTGAAAATAGCAGAATATGGACAGCGTTGTATGCTTTAATGTTGCATGGACCTTGCTGGTCGAGATGTTAGAACCTGGCACTGTTTCAAGTTGTAACAACGAGGGTTCAATCCACATAATGGTCTAAGATATGTTTTATTGGTAGGCCTTCTAGGGAGGGAAGGTACAAGGTACACGAGACAGAGGCAGACCAAGACTAAAGTGGACTGATAACATTATAATATCAACAACGATCTAGGACAATGTACACTATCAAGACAAGAGTCAGTGTAAAATGACGCTCCATGGTAGCCAACCCTCTATGCGGAGACGGCACCCAATGAATGACGCTTCATGGTAGCCAACCTTCTATGTGGAGACGGCACCCAATGAATGACGCTTCATGGTAGCCACCCTAAGATGTGGAGACAACACCCAATGAATGACGCTTCATGGTAGCCACGGGACCCAATGAATGACGCTTCATGGTAGCCACCCTAAGATGTGGAGACAACACCCAATGAATGACGCTTCATGGTAGCTACCCTAAGATGTAGAGACAACACCCAATGAATGACGCTTCATGGTAGCTACCCTAAGATGTGAAGACAACATCCAATGAATGACGCTTCATGGTAGCCGCCCTAAGATGTGGAGACAACACCCAATGAATGACGCTTCATGGTAGCCACCCTAAGATGTGGAGACGGCACCCAATGAATGACGCTTCATGGTGGCCACCCTAAGATGTGGAGACAACACCCAATGAATGACGCTTCATGGTAGCCACCCTAAGATGTGGAGACAACACCCAATGAATGACGCTTCATGGTAGCTACCCTAAGATGTGGAGACAACACCCAATGAATGACGCTTCATGGTAGCTACCCTAAGATGTGGAGACAACATCCAATGAATGACGCTTCATGGTAGCCACCCTAAGATGTGGAGACAACACCCAATGAATGACGCTTCATGGTAGCCACCCTAAGATGTGGAGACGGCACCCAATGAATGACACTTCATGGTAGCCACCCTAAGATGTGGAGACAACACCCAAAGAATGACGCTTCATGGTAGCCACCCTAAGATGTGGAGACGACGCCCAATGAATGACACTTCATGGTAGCCACCCTAAGATGTGGAGACGACGCCCAATGAATGACACTTCATGGTAGCCACCCTAAGATGTGG
>JAVIAB010000026.1:12941141-13046141 GCA_032433765.1 Megaustenia siamemsis | reverse complement strand
GTGGTAGTTATGATGCTGGTGGTAGTTGTGATGGTGATGGTAGTTGTGATGGTGGTGGTAGTTGTGATGGTGGTTGTAGTTGTGACGGTGGTGCAGTTGTGATGGTGGTGGTAGTTGTGATGGTGGTGGTAGTCGTGATGGTGGTGGTAGTTGTGATGGTGGTGGTAGTTGTGATGGTTGTGATAGTTCTGATGGTAGCGATAGTTGTGATGGTGGTGATAGTTGTGATGGTGATGGTAGTTGTGATGGTGGTGGTAGTTGTGTTGGTGGTGGTAGTTGTGATGGTGGTGATAGTTGTGATAGTGGTGGTAGTTGTGATGGTGGTGGTAGTTGTGATGGTGGTGGTAGTTGTGATGGTGATGGTAGTTGTGATGGTGGTGAAAGTTGTGATGGTGGTGGTAGTTGTGATGCTGGTGGTAGTTGTGATGGTCATGGTAGTTGTGATGGTGGTGGTAGTTGTGATGGTGGTGATAGTTGTGATGGTCATGGTAGTTGTAATGGTGGTGGTAGTTGTGATGGTGGTGGTAGTTGTGATAGTGGTGGTAGTTGTGATAGTGGTCGCAGTTGTGATGGTGGTGGTAGTTGTGATGCTGGTGGTAATTGTGATGCTGGTGGTAGTTGTGATGGTGGTGCTAGTTGTGATGGTGGTGGTAGTTGTGATGGTGGTGGTAGTTGTGATAGTGGTGGTAGTTGTGATGGTGGTGATAGTTGTGATGGTGATGGTAGTTGTGATGCTGGTGGTAGTTGTGATGCTGGTGGTAGTTGTGATGCTGGTGGTAGTTGTGATGGTGATGGTAGTTGTGATGGTGGTGGTAGTTGTGATGGTGGTTGTAGTTGTGACGGTGGTGCAGTTGTGATGGTGGTGGTAGTTGTGATGGTGGTGGTAGTCGTGATGGTGGTGGTAGTTGTGATGGTGGTGGTAGTTGTGATGGTTGTGATAGTTCTGATGGTAGCGATAGTTGTGATGGTGGTGATAGTTGTGATGGTGATGGGAGTTGTGATGGTGGTGGTAGTTGTGATGGCGGTGGTAGTTGTGATAGTTGTGAATGTGATGGTAGTTGTGATGGTGCTGATAGTAGTGATGCTGGTAGTAGTTGTGATGCTGGTGGTAGTTGTGATGGTGGTGGTAGTTGTGATGGTTGTGATAATTCTGATAGTGGCGATAGTTGTGATGATGGTGGTAGTTGTGATGGTGGTAGTAGTTGTGATGGTGGTGGTAGTTGTGATGGTGGTGGTAGCTGTGATGGTGGTGATAGTTGTGATGATGGTGATAGTTGTGGTGGTGGTGATAGTTGTGATGGTGGTGATAGTTGTAATTATGGTGGTGGTGGTAATTGTGATGATGGTGGTAGTTGTAATGGTGATGGTAATTGTGATGGTGGTGATAGTTGTGATGGTGGCGATAGTTGTGATGGTGGTGATAGTGGTAATAGTTGTAATTATGGTGGTGGTGGTAATTGTGTTGGTGGTTATAGTTGTGATGGCGGTGATAGTTGTGATGGTGGTGGTAATTGTGATTTTGGTAGTAATTGTAATTGTGGTGTTGGTGGTAATTGTGATGGTGGTAATAGTTGTGATGATGGTGATTGTTGTGATGGTGGTGATAATTGTGATGGTGGTGAAAGTTGTGATGGCGGTGATAGTTGTGATGGTGGTGGTAGTTGTGATTTTGGTAATAGTTGAAATTGTGTTGGTGGTGATAGTTGCAATTGTGATGGTGGTGGCAATTGTGATGGTGGTGATAGTTGTAATTGTGATGGTGGTGGTAATTGTGATGGTGGTTATAGTTGTAACTGTGATGGTGGTGGTAATTGTGATGGTGGTGATAGTTGTAATTGTGATGGTTGTGGTATTTGTAATTGTGATGGTGGAAATAGTTGTAATTGTGATGGTGGTGATATTTGTAATTGTGATGGTTGTGGTAATTGTGATGGTGGTAATAGTTGTAATTTTGATGGTGGTGATAGTTGTAATTGTGATGGTGGGGATAGTTGTAATTTTGATGGTGGTGATAGTTGTAATTGTGATGGTGGTGATAGTTGTAATTGTGATGGTGGTGATAGTTGTAATTGTGATGGTGGTGATAGTTGTAATTGTGATGGTGGTGATAGTTGTAATTGTGATGGTGGTGGTAATTGTAATGGTGGTGATAGTTGTAATTGTGATGGTGGTGATAGTTGTAATTGTGATGGTGGTGGTAATTGTGATGGTGGTGATAGTTGTAATTGTGATGGTGGTGATAGTTGTAATTGTGATGGTGGTGGTAATTGTGATGGCGGTGATAGTTGTAATTGTGATGGTGGTGGTAATAATTGTGGTGGTTGTGGTAATTGTGCTGGTGGTGGTAGTTGTAATTGTGATGGTGGTGGTAATTGTGATGGGGGTAACAATTGTGATGGTGGTGGTAATTGTGATGGTGGTGATAGTTGTAATTGTGATGGTGGTGATAGTTGTAATTGTGATGGTGGTGGTAATTGTGATGGTGGTGATAGTTGTAATCGTGATGGTGGTGGTAATTGTGATAGTGGTGATAGTTGTAATTGTGATGGTGGTGGTAATTGTGATGGTGGTGATAGTTGTAATTGTGATGGTGGTGATAGTTGTAATTGTGATGGTGGTGGTAATTGTGATGGTGGTGATAGTTGTAATTGTGATGGTTGTGGTAATAATTGTGGTGGTTGTGGTAATTGTGCTGGTGGTGGTAGTTGTAATTGTGATGGTGGTAATAATTGTGATGGTGGTGGTAATTGTGATGGTGGTGGTAATTGTGATGGTGGTGGTAATTGTTATGGTGGTGATAATTGTGATGGTGGTGGTAATTGTGATGACTGTAATAGTCCTAAAAGTGTTATTATTATTATTGATGATAATGGAAAACCCTCGTTCGGTAGGGGACATCATGTGCTGCAGGTGATACCCGATCGTCATCAAGCTACTGTAAGCAAAATAAAGATCACTGGAGTCTGTACAAAGGTGGTTTTACAGAAGAATGTTGAGAATACCATGGGCAGTTAAGAAAAGTAATTAAAATGTTCTGAAAGAGGTCAAAGCAAAAAGAGAGATAATTTCCAATATTAGGAAGAAACAATCATCATTTTTTGGTCATGTAATGAGAAGAGAACAACTGGAATATATTCTAACAACTGAGAAAATTGAGGGACGAAGAGAAAGAGGGAAGCAAAGGTAAAAAATACCAGACAGCTTAAGAGAATAGCTTGGCAGAAGGTCAACAACAGAACTGATAAATAACAGTCGAGATCGAAAGTTATGGAGAGACATGATCACCTACGCCAGCAGGCCCGGTACTTGATGATGATGAATATATCTATCTATTGACCTTTCGAGCCGTAACCGGCCCATAGGGCGTAGACCAAGATACACCTTCTCCTATATGAATTTTTGTTCTAGCAGTTTTCTTTTAAAGATATTTTATCAAATCTCGCCATCTGTCTCTGTTCTGTGCAAGCAGCTCTATCTCATTGAGGGAGCCGATTCCTGCTGCTCTTGCCTCTCTCATCAATGTTCTTCTCAGTGTCTCCCTGGGTCTTCCTCTTTTTCTTTTACCTGTTGTTTCCCATATGAGGCTTGCTTTGCTATTCGATTATTATCTCTTCTCATCACATGTCCAACGTATGACCATCGTCTTTTCTTTATTACTGAAGATATTAGTGGTTGATTGGCGATTTCTCTAATTTCCTCGTTTGTTTTGAATTCGTTCCATTCTATACCAAGTATTTTCCTTAGACATTTATTTTCGAATGCGTTCAACTTTGTGATGAATATATAAAGTCATAATAATACCAGTAGTAATAGTAGTACAAGTAGTGGTAATGGTAACTGTACAAGTTAAGATAATAGTAGTAGTAATCAAATACTGTCAGCTCACATGACGTACATGGGACATGGGCTAGTTCAAACTAAACGCTCCTGCATCATTGCATCATTAGATACAACCGTTCCATCCCACCACGTGTCATATGATAAATACTGCAGCCACGTGACGTAATACTGCTGTTGATTAAATGACGGCGTCAAGACAAATAAATGAAAGTGAAATGCGAACGTGCAGTAACGCTAACTGTGAAGGAGAATTGAGAAAAAAAAATAGAAAAAATGCTATGGTTAAATGCAGGCATTGTGGTAACCGTAGCCAGGACTGTAGTCAGGGGAGACAAAAATAGAGCCACTGTCACATGCCACGATTGATGTAAGAGGCGACTAAGGAGATTAGTGGTCAAGGTTTGCGTCGGTGCTACGGGGTTCGTGCATCTAAGCTGAGGCCATCTTTAGTGCTTTGGCTAGTGTATTCAGGGCGTGCTTCTGTAGGGGAAAGTTCTGAGAAGGAATTCCAGGAATATAAACTTGCCCTTTGTGCAAATAAAGATGATCTGTCGGCACAACTAAACTAATCAAAACCAAACTAATCAAAACTAAACTAATCAAAACCAAACTAATCAAAACTAAACTAATCAAAACTAAACTGATCAAAACTAAACTAATCAAAACTAAAGTAATCAAAACTAAAACTAAACTAAAGTCAACGAAACTAAACTAAACTAAACTAAACTCAACGAAACTAAACTAAACTCAACTCAACGAAACTAAACTAAACTAAACTAAACGAAACTAAGCTAAGCTAAACTAAACTAAAGTCAACGAAACTAAACTAAACTAAACTAAACTAAACTAAGCTAAGCTAAACTAAACTAAACTAAAGTCAACGAACCTAACCTAAACTAAACTAAAAGCTATTGATTAAATGAGAGCCAAGCTGTATATAAACATGGTACAAATTTAGCAAGTGGTTGATCATAATTACCAGGAACTGATCGATTGAAAATGTCCAATCTGTAAGTAAGCCAAGTTTGACCCGTGATTCGTTTGAGAGAGATCTGAGAGGAGGTATTGGGGCTTGATGGGGATACACAGTCTATAGGTGGAAACTATAGTAGTAGTGTTATAGGAGTTATAGTAGTAAAAGTGGTGGTAGTAATAGTAGTAGTAGTAGTGGTAGTGGTAGTAATAATAGTAGTAGTAGTGGTAGTGGTAGTAATGATAGTAGTAGTAGTGGTAGTGGTAGTAATGATAGTAGTAGTAGTGGTGGTAGTAATAGTAGTAGTAGTAGTAGTGGTAGTAATAATAGTAATAGTAGTGGTAGTGGTAGTAATGATAGTAGTAGTAGTGGTAGTGGTAGTGGTAGTGGTAGTAATGATAGTAGTAGTAGTGGTGGTAGTAATAGTAGTAGTAGTAGTAGTGGTAGTAATAATAGTAGTAGTAGTAGTAGTGGTAGTAATAGTAGTAGTAGTGGTGGTAGTAATAATAATAGTAATAATAGTAATAGTAGTAGTGGTAGTAATAGTAGTAGTAGTAGTGGTGGTAGTAATAATAGTAGTAGTAGTAGTAGTAGTAGTAGTGGTAGTAGTAGTAGTAGTAGTAGTGGTGGTAGTAATAATAATAGTAATAGTAGTAGTGGTAGTAATAATAATAGTAATAGTAGTAGTGGTAGTAATAGTAGTAGTAGTAGTGGTGGTAGTAATAGTAGTAGTAGTAGTAGTAGTGGTGGTAGTAATAATAGTAGTAGTAGTAGTGGTGGTAGTAATATTAGTAAAAATAGTAGCAGCAGTGGTAGTAATAATAGTAGAAGTAGTGGTAGTAATTGGAGTAGTAGTAGTAGTAGTAATAATATTAGTAGTAGTAGTAGTAGTAGTAGTAATAGTAGTAGAAGTAGTGGTGGTGGTAGTAATAGTAGTAGTAGTGGTAGTAATAGGAGTAGTACTAGTGGTGGTGATAGTAATAGTAGTAGTAGTGGTAGTAATAGGAGTAGTAGTAGTAGTGGTAGTAGTGGTAGTGGTAGTAATAGGAGTAGTAGTAGGCGTAGTAGTAGTAGTAGTAGTGGTAGTAATAGTAGTAGTAGTGGTAGTAATAGTAGTAGTAGTAGTAGTGGTAGTAGTAGGAGTAGTAGTAGTAGTGGTAGTAATAGTAGTAGTAGTGGTAGTAATAGTAGTAGTAGTAGTGGTAGTAATAGTAGTAGTAGTAGTAGTGGTAATAATAGTAATAGTAGTAGTAGTAGTAGTAGTGGTAGTAATAGTAGTAGTAGTAGTAGTGGTCGTGGTGTAAGTAAAAGAAGTAGTGGTGGCGGTAATGTTTAGAGAAGTATAGCAAAGTTGTAGTGATGGTAGTGGTAATATTTAGAGAAGTATAGCAAAGTTGTAGTGATGGTAGTGGTAATGTTTAGAGAAGTATAGCAAAGTTGTAGTGATGGTAGTGGTAATGTTTAGAGAAGTATAGCAAAGTTGTAGTGATGGTAGTGGTAATGTTTAGAGAAGTATAGCAAAGTTGTAGTGATGGTAGTGGTAATGTTTAGAGAAGTATAGTAATGTTGTAGTGATGGTAGTGGTAATGTTTAGAGAAGTATAGTAATGTTGTAGTAGTGGTAATGTTTAGAGAAGTATAGTAAAGTAGTAGTAGTGGTAATGTTTAGAGAAGTATAGTAAAGTAGTAGTAGTGGTAATGTTTAGAGAAGTATAGTAAAGTAGTAGTAGTGGTAATGTTTAGAGAAGTATAGTAAAGTAGTAGTAGTGGTGATGTTTAGAGAAGTATAGTAAAGTAGTAGTAGTGGTAATGTTTAGAGAAGTATAGTAAAGTAGTAGTAGTGGTAATGTTTAGAGAAGTATAGTAATGTTGTAGTAGTGGTAATGTTTAGAGAAGTATAGTAATGTTGTAGTAGTGGTAATGTTTAGAGAAGTATAGTAAAGTAGTAGTAGTGGTAATGTTTAGAGAAGTATAGTAATGTTGTAGTAGTGGTAATGTTTAGAGAAGTATAGTAATGTTGTAGTAGTGGTAATGTTTAGAGAAGTATAGTAAAGTAGTAGTAGTGGTAATGTTTAGAGAAGTATAGTAAAGTAGTAGTAGTGGTAATGTTTAGAGAAGTATAGCAAAATAGTAGAGGATCAATTGGGGTGGTGAAAAAAAAGAAAGAAACAGGCAAGTAGAAGACAAAGAAAAAAAAAATAAAATACGAGGACAAGGTAAGAGAGTCCTCCCTTTCACATCCAACAAATCCTTCTTTCCAGTTCAGTTTCAGGATAGTATGAAAGCGATACATGTGTGCTCAAGGATATTAGCATTTCACATCTTACTCCGATATTTCCTCCTTCCCCCCAAAAAATCCCTTTTTTTCCGTTGCTGTCACCTTCTCTTCTGCACGCCCTCATAATGTATTCCATGCCTATATTTGCATTTATCTTTATCTCCGTGCCATCATTCTCAACGCCAGAGATCAGCGCTGTAACCGATAAACTTTACGGATGTCAGAAAAATTGAACGACAAAACATTTGTTTGGTCTTTATTCTACTTCTTCTTTCGTCCTCATTTGCCTTTCAGCGTCGAGGGGAAATATAATATGCAGTCTTTGCTCTTCTGTTCAGATCTGCTGCTATATTTCCTGGTGTTTCTAATATTCCATCAATCCATCTTTTGCTCCTCTGTTCCGATCTGCTGCTGTTATGTTTCCTAGTGTTTCTAATATTCAATCAATCCATCTTTTGCTCTTCTGTTCCGATCTGCTGCTGTTATGTTTCCTAGTGTTTCTAATATTCCATCAATCCATCTTTTGCTCTTCTGTTCAGATCTGCTGCTGTTATATTTCCTAGTGTTTCTAATATTCCATCAATCCATCTTTTGCTCTTGTGTTCAGATCTGCTGCTATGTTTCCAGGTGTTTCTAATATTCCACCAATCCATCTTTTGCTCTTCTGTTCAGATCTGCTGCTGTTATATTTCCTAGTGTTTCTAATATTCCATCAATCCATCTTTTGCTCTTGTGTTCAGATCTGCTGCTGTTATGTTTCCTAGTGTTTCTAATATTCCATCAATCCATCTTTTGCTCTTCTGTTCAGATCTGCTGCTGTTATATTTCCTAGTGTTTCTAATATTCCATCAATCCATCTTTTGCTCTTGTGTTCAGATCTGCTGCTATGTTTCCAGGTGTTTCTAATATTCCACCAATCCATCTTTTGCTCTTCTGTTCAGATCTGCTGCTGTTATGTTTCCTAGTGTTTCTAATATTCCATCAATCCATCTCTTGCTCCTCTGTTCCGATCTGCTGCTGTTATGTTTCCTAGTGTTTCTAATATTCCATCTTTTGCTCTTCTGTTCTGATCTGCTGCTGTTATGTTTTCTAGTGTTTCTAATATTCCATCTTTTGCTCCTCTGTTCCGATCTGCTGCTGTTATGTTTCCTAGTGTTTCTAATATTCCATCTTTTGCTCTTCTGTTCAGATCTGCTGTTGTTATGTTTCCTAGTGTTTCTAATATTCCATCAATCCATCTTTTGCTCCTCTGTTTCGATCTGCTGCTGTTATGTGTCCTAGTGTTTCTAATATTCCATCTTTTGCTCTTCTGTTCCGATCTGCTGCTGTTATGTTTCCTAGTGTTTCTAATATTCCATCAATCCATCTTTTGCTCCTCTGTTCCGATCTGCTGATGTTATGTTTTCTAGTGTTTCTAATATTCCATCTTTGCTCCTCTGTTCCGATCTGCTGCTGTTATGTTTCCTAGTGTTTCTAATATTCCATCTTTTGCTCCTCTGTTCCGATCTGCTGCTGTTATGTTTCCTAGTGTTTCTAATATTCCACCAATCCATCTTTTGCTCTTCTGTTCCGATCTGCTGCTGTTATGGTTCCTAGTGTTTCTCATATTCCATCAATCCATCTTTTGCTCCTCTGTTCCGATCTGCTGCTGTTATGTTTCCTAGTGTTTCTAATATTCCACCAATCCATCTTTTGCTCCTCTGTTCCGATCTGCTGCTGTTATGTTTCCTAGTGTTTCTTATATTCCATCAATCCATCTTTTACTCTTCTGTTCCCATCTGCTGCTGTTATGTTTCCTAGTGTTTCTCATATTCCATCAATCCATCTTTTACTCTTCTGTTCCCATCTGCTGCTGTTATGTTTCCTAGTGTTTCTCATATTCCATCAATCCATCTTTTACTCTTCTGTTCCCATCTTCTGCTGTTATGTTTCCTTGTGTTTCTAATATTCCATCAATCCTTCTTTTGCTCTTCACAAGTCATGTGGAAATAATCAATATGCTGGAGAAAATAAACATTGATGGCAAGATCTGAGAATCATAAAAATTAATGTACCGGCAACAAACATCAGCCATATGAATTAGCAACCAAACAGGACAATTCCAATATATAAAACAAATAGTCAGACAAGGCTGTGCTCTGCGCCGGATTTGTTTTCACTTTACAGCGAAAATATTAGATCAATAGTAGACAATGACGGAATTTAAGTAGATGGGCACAACATAAATAATTTACGATATGCGGATGACACAGCCAGAAACAGAGAATGAACTACAAGAAATGATAGACATAATAGAAGAAGAAAGAAACAGGAAAGGTCTCATCCTATATAGTAAGAAAACAGAAATAATGGTCATATCGAAGAAACAATCATCGCCATCATGCAGCATAAAAATAAACAGAACAAATCTTAAATAAGTGCAACGCGTCAAATACTTGGACACAATAATAACATCAGATGGAAGATGCACCACAGAAATAACAAGCAGAGTAGCTCAGGCCAAATTAGCATTTTAGAAAAAGAGAAATGTCTTATGCAACAAATCTATGTCAATAGTAGTGAGAATTGCTATTTCATCAGTGTTATATAGAGTTAATTCTGACTTACGGAAGCGAATCATGGACAGCAGACAAACAAATGAAAAAACGATTAGAGGCCACAGAGATGGGATTACTCAGAAGAATGTTGAAAGTTCCCTGGACAGCTAAAAAGACCAATGAGGAAGTTCTCAAAGAGGCCAACACAAATAAAGGAATACGACTCTTAAAAATATCAGAAAGAAACAGTCAACATTTTTCGGACACATCATGAGAAGAGGAAAGTTGGAATACTTGGTTACAACTGGCAAAATAAAAGGAAAGAGAGATCGCGGACGACAAAGAGAGAAAATACTGGATAGCTTCGTGTCATGGCATGGAAAAGAGTAAAAAATAGATTTGATACGATTTACTGTGGATAGAAGATTGTGGAAGGACATGATCGCCTACGCCAACATGTATGGCACATGATGATGATTATCGAGCACTTTGAGGTTGATGGATGCATGATGAAGCTGCTCTTCCACGTTCGGTCTTAAAGTCTGTGACATGGGGACAGTCTTGTAGACTGAGTTGTGTGCTAGGTTGTTGTGGCACACAATGGGAAAGGTCTTGTAGACTGAGTTGTGTGCTAGGTTGTTGTGGCAGACAATGGGAAAGGTCTTGTAGACTGAGTTGTGTGCTAGGTTGTTGTGGCAGACAATGGGGAAGGTCTTGTAGACTGAGTTGTGTGCTAGGTTGTTGTGGCAGACAATGGGAAAGGTCTTGTAGACTGAGTTGTGTGCTAGGTTGTTGTGCCAGACAATGGGGAAGGTCTTGTAGACTGAGTTGTGTGCTAGGTTGTTGTGGCAGACAATGGGAAAGGTCTTGTAGACTGAGTTGTGTGCTAGGTTGTTGTGGCAGACAATGGGGAAGGTCTTGTAGACTGAGTTGTGTGCTAGGTTGTTGTGGCAGACAATGGGGAAGGTCTTGTAGACTGAGTTGTGTGCTAGGTTGTTGTGGCAGACAATGGGGAAGGTCTTGTAGACTGAGTTGTGTGCTAGGTTGTTGTGGCAGACAATGGGGAAGGTCTTGTAGACTGAGTTGTGTGCTAGGTTGTTGTGGCAGACAATGGGGAAGGTCTTGTAGACTGAGTTGTGTGCTAGGTTGTTGTGGCACACAATGGGAAAGGTCTTGTAGACTGAGTTGTGTGCTAGGTTGTTGTGGCACACAATGGGAAAGGTCTTGTAGACTGAGTTGTGTGCTAGGTTGTTGTGGCAGACAATGGGGAAGGTCTTGTAGACTGAGTTGTGTGCTAGGTTGTTGTGGCACACAATGGGAAAGGTCTTGTAGACTGAGTTGTGTGCTAGGTTGTTGTGGCAGACAATGGGGAAGGTCTTGTAGACTGAGTTGTGTGCTAGGTTGTTGTGGCAGACAATGGGGAAGGTCTTGTAGACTGAGTTGTGTGCTAGGTTGTTGTGGCACACAATGGGGAAGATCTTGTAGACTGAGTTGTGTGCTAGGTTGTTCTGGCACACAATGGGGACAGTCTTGTAGACTGAGTTGTGTGCTAGGTTGTTGTGGCACACAATGGGAACAGTCTTGTAGACTGGGTTGTGTGCTAGGTTGTTCTGGCACACAATGGGGACAGTCTTGTAGACTGGGTTGTGTGCTAGGTTGTTGTGGCACACAATGGGGAAGGTCTTGTAGACTGAGTTGTGTGCTAGGTTGTTGTGGCACACACTGGGGGCAGTCTTATAGATTGAGTTGTGTGCTAGGTTGTTGTGGCACACACTGGGGACTGTGTTGTAGACTGGGTTGTGTGCTAGGTTGTTGTGGCACACACTGTGGACAGTCTTATAGATTGAGTTGTGTGCTAGGTTGTTGTGGCACACACTGGGAACAGTCTTGTAGACTGAGTTGTGTTGTCATGTCTACTAGGGTGTTGTGGCACACACTGCTGGTTCCTCTGACCAGTTTGGAACTCAATAACGTTCTGCTGTAGCCAGTAAGGAGACGAAGTATGATAACTTCGCATTCATTCATTCAGTCAATCATACATTCATTCATTCATTCAATCATTCATTCATTCACAGATTTTCTTCTCAGGCCGAAAGCGGTATGTAGGGCGGACGTCATAGTTCTCCATGTTTGACGATCTGCTGCTAGTTCTTGAATTTCTTTGTTGTTTCTTAGTCCCTGATTGAGTTTTCCCAATTAATTGTTCTGCGTAGCGATTCTCTTGGTTTGTCTAGTTTTCTGTTACCAGATGGTTTCCACATGAATACCTGATAGGGAAGTCTTTCTTCATTCATTCTCAGCACATGACCGGTGTATAAAGGTCAAGTACGAGACTTGAACCGGCGTCTTAGCTATGTACTCGGCCGCCTATCCAGAAATGTTCGGAGATTTCTGTATAGTGTCGCCTCAAGCATCGAAACTCACGATGCGAGGCGACATTCCTCACCTTCCCAGGGTAATACCCTGGTATCCATTTCTGCCAACGGCTGGGTCGAGCCTGGTTTTTTTTTTTTTTTTTCCAACCACGAGTAGAACTCACACTGCTCCCAGCGGGAATCGAACACGGATTGTCCGAACGTTGGTAGTCCAGTCGGGTGGTTTTCCCAACTAGGCTACCGAGGACCCCCGATCCTATATATTTCCAGCGCCTTCCTCTTATAAAGCTCAGCACGTATTCTTGTTTAGATTTGTCTCTTATGTGTTCATTTGTAATGTATTCTTTCCAGCTTATGTTTGAGATCCGATGGAGACATTTGTTTTTGAAGACATTTAATTTCATTTCTAAAGTCTGGATGGATTTTCAACTTTCACATCCATACATTAACATTGGTATCACATCCACATGTTAACATTGGTATAACATCCATATGTTAACATTGGTATCACATCCATATGTTAACATTGGTATCACATCCATATGTTAACATTGGTATCACATCCATATGTTAACATTGGTATCACACCCAAATGTTAACATTAGTATCACATCAATATGTTAGCACTGGTATCACATCCAAATGTTAGCACTGGTATCACATGCAAATGTTAGCACTGGTATACTACATTCAACTATGACTGACGGAGGCTACTACAGTCAACTATGACTGAAGGAGGCTACTAAACCCAACTATGACTGACGGAGGCTACTACAGTCAACTGTTACTGGCGCAGGCTACTACAGCCAACTATGACTGACGGAGGCTACTACAGCCAACTATGACTGACGGAGGCTACTACAGCCAACTATGACTGACGGAGGCTACTACAGTCAACTATTACTGACGGAGGCTACTACAGTCAACTATGACTGACGGAGGCTACTAAACCCAACTATGACTGACGGAGGCTACTACAGTCAACTATTACTGAATCAGGCTACTACAGTCAACTATGACTGACGGAGGCTACTACAGTCAACTACTACTGACGCAGGCTACTACAGTCAACTATGACTGACGGAGGCTACTACAGTCAACTGTTACTGGCGCAGGCTACTACAGCCCACTACGACTGACGGAGGCTACTACAGTCAACTATTACTGAATCAGGCTACTACAGTCAACTATG
This sequence comes from Megaustenia siamemsis, assembly GCA_032433765.1. Taxonomy (NCBI): domain Eukaryota; kingdom Metazoa; phylum Mollusca; class Gastropoda; order Stylommatophora; family Ariophantidae; genus Megaustenia; species Megaustenia siamemsis. The sequence continues at coordinate 13,032,947 of JAVIAB010000026.1, read as the reverse complement.
ACTGACGGAGGCTACTAAACCCAACTATGACTGACGGAGGCTACTACAGTCAACTGTTACTGGCGCAGGCTACTACAGCCGACTATGACTGACGGAGGCTACTACAGTCAACTATTACTGAATCAGGCTACTACAGTCAACTATGACTGACGGAGGCTACTACAGTCAACTACTACTGACGCAGGCTACTACAGTCAACTATGACTGACGGAGGCTACTACAGTCAACTATTACTGACGCAGGCTACTACATTCAACTATGACTGACGGAGGCTACTACAGTCAACTATGACTGACGCAGGCTACTACAGTCAAAAATGACTAACGGAGGCTACTACAGCCAACTATTACTGACGGAGGCTACTACAGTCAACTATGACTAATGGAGGCTACTACAGCCAAATATTACTAACGGAGGCTACTACAGTCAACTTTTACTAACGGAGGCTACTACAGTCAACTATTACTGACGGAGGCTACTACAGTCAACTATTACTGACGGAGGCTACTACAGCCAACTATTACTGACGGAGGCTACTACAGCCAACTATTACTGACGGAGGCTACTACAGTCAACTATTACTGACGGAGGCTACTGCAGTCAACTGTGACTAACGGTGGCTACTACAGCCAACTATGACTAACGGTGGCTACTACAGTCAACTGTGACTAACGGTGGCTACTACAGTCAACTGTGACTAACGGTGGCTACTATAGTCTACTATGAAAAACGGAGGCTACTACAGCCAACTATTACTGACGGAGGCTACAACAGTCAACTATAACTGACGGAGGCTACAACAGTCAACTATGAATGACGGAGGCTACTACAGTCAACTATGAATGACGGAGGCTACTACAGACAACTATGAATGACGGAGGCTACTACAGACAACTATGAATGACGGAGGCTACTACAATCAACTATGAATGACGGAGGCTACTACAATCAACTATGAATGACGGAGGCTACTACAGTCAACTATGAATGACGGAGGCTACTACAGACAACTATGAATGACGGAGGCTACTACAGACAACTATGGATGACGGAGGCTACTACAGACAACTATGAATGACGGAGGCTACTACAGAAAACTATGAATGACGGAGGCTACTACAATCAACTATGAATGACGGAGGCTACTACAGCCAACTATGAATGACGGAGGCTACTACAGTCAACTATTACTGACGGAGGCTACTACAGTCAACTATTACTGACGGATGCTACTACAGTCAACTATGACTAATGGAGGCTACTACAGTCAACTATGACTAACGGAGGCTACTATAGTCAACTATGACTAACGGAGGCTACTACAGTCAACTATTACTGACGGAGGCTACTACAGCCAACTATTACTGACGGAGGCTACTACAGACAAAATGTGACTGACGGAGGCTACTGCAGGTAACTATGACTAATGGAGGCTACTACAGCCAACTATAACTGACGGAGGCTACTACAGCAAACTATTACTGACGGAGGCTACTACAGTCAACTATTACTGACGCAGGCTACTACACTCAACTATGAATGACGGAGGCTACTACAGTCAACTATTACTGACTCAGGCTACTACAGTCAACTATTACTGACGCAGGCTACTACATTCAACTATGACTGACGGTGGCAGCTACAGTCAACTATTACTGACGAAGGCAACTACAGTCAACTATGACTAACAGAGGCTATTACAGTCAACTATGACTGACGGAGGCTACTACAGTCAACTGTTACTGACGGAGACTACTACAGTCAACTGTGACTAACGGAGGCTACTACAGTCAACTGTGACTGACGGAGGCTACTACAGTCAACGATTACTAACGGAGGCTACTACAGTCAACTATTACTGACGGAGGCTACTACAGCCAACTATTAATGACGGAGGCTACTACAGTCAACTATGACTAACGGAGGCTACTACAGCCAACTATTACTGACGGAGGCTACTATAGTCAACTATAACTAACGGAGGCTATTACAGCCAACTATTACTGACAGAGGCTACTACAGTCAACTATGACTAACGGAGGCTACTACAGCCAACTATTACTAACTGAGGCTACTGCAGTCAAATATTACTAACTGAGGCTACTACTGTCAACTATTACTAACTGAGGCTACTGCAGTCAAATATTACTAACGGAGGCTACTACAGTCAACTATTACAGACGGAAGCTACTACAGCCAACTATTACTAACTGAGGCTACTGCAGTCAAATATTACTAACGGAGGCTACTACAGTCAACTATTACTGACAGAGGCTACTACAGTCAACTATTACTAACTGAGGCTACTGCAGTCAAATATTACTAACGGAGGCTACTACAATCAACTATTGCTAACGGAAGCTACTACAGCCAACTATTACTGACGAAGGCTTTTACAGCCAACTATTACTGACGGAGGCTACTACAGTCAACTATGACTAACGGAGGCTACTACAGCCAACTATGACTATCTGAGGCTACTACAGCTAACTATGACTAACGGAGGCTACTACATTCAACTATGACTAACGGAGGCTTCTACAGACAACTAAGACTAACAGAGGCTACTACAGCCATCTATGACTGTCGGAGGCTACTACAGGAAACAATGACTGACGGAGGCTACTACAGTCAACTACGGCTAACGGAGGAATCTACAGTCAACTATGACTGACAGAGGCTACTACAGTCATCTATGACTGACGGAGGCTACTACAGTCAACGATTACTAACTGAGGCTACTACAGTCAACTATTACTGACAGAGGCTACTACAGCCAACTATTACTGACGGAGGCTACTACAGTCAACTACTACTGACGCAGGCTACTACAGTCAACTATGACTGACGGAGGCTACTACAGTCAACTGTTACTGGCGCAGGCTACTACAGCCGACTACGACTGACGGAGGCTACTACAGTCAACTATTACTGAATCAGGCTACTACAGTCAACTATGACTGACGGAGGCTACTAAACCCAACTATGACTGACGGAGGCTACTACAGTCAACTGTTACTGGCGCAGGCTACTACAGCCGACTATGACTGACGGAGGCTACTACAGTCAACTATTACTGAATCAGGCTACTACAGTCAACTATGACTGACGGAGGCTACTACAGTCAACTACTACTGACGCAGGCTACTACAGTCAACTATGACTGACGGAGGCTACTACAGTCAACTATTACTGAATCAGGCTACTACAGTCAACTATGACTGACGGAGGCTACTACAGTCAACTACTACTGACGCAGGCTACTACAGTCAACTATGACTGACGGAGGCTACTACAGTCAACTGTTACTGGCGCAGGCTACTACAGCCGACTACGACTGACGGAGGCTACTACAGTCAACTATTACTGAATCAGGCTACTACAGTCAACTATGACTGACGGAGGCTACTAAACCCAACTATGACTGACGGAGGCTACTACAGTCAACTGTTACTGGCGCAGGCTACTACAGCCGACTATGACTGACGGAGGCTACTACAGTCAACTATTACTGAATCAGGCTACTACAGTCAACTATGACTGACGGAGGCTACTACAGTCAACTACTACTGACGCAGGCTACTACAGTCAACTATGACTGACGGAGGCTACTACAGTCAACTATTACTGACGCAGGCTACTACATTCAACTATTACTGACGGAGGCTACTACAGCCAACTATTACTGACGGAGGCTACTGCAGTCAACTGTGACTAACGGTGGCTACTACAGCCAACTATGACTAACGGTGGCTACTACAGTCAACTGTGACTAACGGTGGCTACTACAGTCAACTGTGACTAACGGTGGCTACTATAGTCTACTATGAAAAACGGAGGCTACTACAGCCAACTATTACTGACGGAGGCTACAACAGTCAACTATAACTGACGGAGGCTACAACAGTCAACTATGAATGACGGAGGCTACTACAGTCAACTATGAATGGCGGAGGCTACTACAGACAACTATGAATGACGGAGGCTACTACAGACAACTTTGAATGACGGAGGCTACTACAATCAACTATGAATGACGGAGGCTACTACAATCAACTATGAATGACGGAGGCTACTACAGTCAACTATGAATGACGGAGGCTACTACAGACAACTATGAATGACGGAGGCTACTACAGACAACTATGGATGACGGAGGCTACTACAGACAACTATGAATGACGGAGGCTACTACAGAAAACTATGAATGACGGAGGCTACTACAATCAACTATGAATGACGGAGGCTACTACAGCCAACTATGAATGACGGAGGCTACTACAGTCAACTATTACTGACGGAGGCTACTACAGTCAACTATTACTGACGGATGCTACTACAGTCAACTATGACTAATGGAGGCTACTACAGTCAACTATGACTAACGGAGGCTACTATAGTCAACTATGACTAACGGAGGCTACTACAGTCAACTATTACTGACGGAGGCTACTACAGCCAACTATTACTGACGGAGGCTACTACAGACAAAATGTGACTGACGGAGGCTACTGCAGGTAACTATGACTAATGGAGGCTACTACAGCCAACTATAACTGACGGAGGCTACTACAGCCAACTATGACTGACGGAGGCTACTACAGTCAACTGTTACTGGCGCAGGCTACTACAGCCAACTATGACTGACGGAGGCTACTACAGCCAACTATGACTGACGGAGGCTACTACAGCCAACTATGACTGACGGAGGCTACTACAGTCAACTATTACTGACGGAGGCTACTACAGTCAACTATGACTGACGGAGGCTACTAAACCCAACTATGACTGACGGAGGCTACTACAGTCAACTATTACTGAATCAGGCTACTACAGTCAACTATGACTGACGGAGGCTACTACAGTCAACTACTACTGACGCAGGCTACTACAGTCAACTATGACTGACGGAGGCTACTACAGTCAACTGTTACAGGCGCAGTCTACTACAGCCCACTACGACTGACGGAGGCTACTACAGTCAACTATTACTGAATCAGGCTACTACAGTCAACTATGACTGACGGAGGCTACTAAACCCAACTATGACTGACGGAGGCTACTACAGTCAACTGTTACTGGCGCAGGCTACTACAGCCGACTATGACTGACGGAGGCTACTACAGTCAACTATTACTGAATCAGGCTACTACAGTCAACTATGACTGACGGAGGCTACTACAGTCAACTACTACTGACGCAGGCTACTACAGTCAACTATGACTGACGGAGGCTACTACAGTCAACTATTACTGACGCAGGCTACTACATTCAACTATGACTGACGGAGGCTACTACAGTCAACTATGACTGACGCAGGCTACTACAGTCAAAAATGACTAACGGAGGCTACTACAGCCAACTATTACTGACGGAGGCTACTACAGTCAACTATGACTAATGGAGGCTACTACAGCCAAATATTACTAACGGAGGCTACTACAGTCAACTTTTACTAACGGAGGCTACTACAGTCAACTATTACTGACGGAGGCTACTACAGTCAACTATTACTGACGGAGGCTACTACAGCCAACTATTACTGACGGAGGCTACTACAGCCAACTATTACTGACGGAGGCTACTACAGTCAACTATTACTGACGGAGGCTACTGCAGTCAACTGTGACTAACGGTGGCTACTACAGCCAACTATGACTAACGGTGGCTACTACAGTCAACTGTGACTAACGGTGGCTACTACAGTCAACTGTGACTAACGGTGGTTACTATAGTCTACTATGAAAAACGGAGGCTACTACCGCCAACTATTACTGACGGAGGCTACAACAGTCAACTATAACTGACGGAGGCTACAACAGTCAACTATGAATGACGGAGGCTACTACAGTCAACTATGAATGACGGAGGCTACTACAGACAACTATGAATGACGGAGGCTACTACAGACAACTATGAATGACGGAGGCTACTACAATCAACTATGAATGACGGAGGCTACTACAATCAACTATGAATGACGGAGGCTACTACAGTCAACTATGAATGACGGAGGCTACTACAGACAACTATGAATGACGGAGGCTACTACAGACAACTATGGATGACGGAGGCTACTACAGACAACTATGAATGACGGAGGCTACTACAGAAAACTATGAATGACGGAGGCTACTACAATCAACTATGAATGACGGAGGCTACTACAGCCAACTATGAATGACGGAGGCTACTACAGTCAACTATTACTGACGGAGGCTACTACAGTCAACTATTACTGACGGATGCTACTACAGTCAACTATGACTAATGGAGGCTACTACAGTCAACTATGACTAACGGAGGCTACTATAGTCAACTATGACTAACGGAGGCTACTACAGTCAACTATTACTGACGGAGGCTACTACAGCCAACTATTACTGACGGAGGCTACTACAGACAAAATGTGACTGACGGAGGCTACTGCAGGTAACTATGACTAATGGAGGCTACTACAGCCAACGATAACTGACGGAGGCTACTACAGCAAACTATTACTGACGGAGGCTACTACAGTCAACTATTACTGACGCAGGCTACTACACTCAACTATGAATGACGGAGGCTACTACAGTCAACTATTACTGACTCAGGCTACTACAGTCAACTATTACTGACGCAGGCTACTACATTCAACTATGACTGACGGTGGCAGCTACAGTCAACTATTACTGACGAAGGCAACTACAGTCAACTATGACTAACAGAGGCTATTACAGTCAACTATGACTGACGGAGGCTACTACAGTCAACTGTTACTGACGGAGACTACTACAGTCAACTGTGACTAACGGAGGCTACTACAGTCAACTGTGACTGACGGAGGCTACTACAGTCAACGATTACTAACGGAGGCTACTACAGTCAACTATTACTGACGGAGGCTACTACAGCCAACTATTAATGACGGAGGCTACTACAGTCAACTATGACTAACGGAGGCTACTACAGCCAACTATTACTGACGGAGGCTACTATAGTCAACTATAACTAACGGAGGCTATTACAGCCAACTATTACTGACAGAGGCTACTACAGTCAACTATGACTAACGGAGGCTACTACAGCCAACTATTACTAACTGAGGCTACTGCAGTCAAATATTACTAACTGAGGCTACTACTGTCAACTATTACTAACTGAGGCTACTGCAGTCAAATATTACTAACGGAGGCTACTACAGTCAACTATTACTGACGGAAGCTACTACAGCGAACTATTACTAACTGAGGCTACTGCAGTCAAATATTACTAACGGAGGCTACTACAGTCAACTATTACTGACAGAGGCTACTACAGTCAACTATTACTAACTGAGGCTACTGCAGTCAAATATTACTAACGGAGGCTACTACAATCAACTATTGCTGACGGAAGCTACTACAGCCAACTATTACTGACGAAGGCTTTTACAGCCAACTATTACTGACGGAGGCTACTACAGTCAACTATGACTAACGGAGGCTACTACAGCCAACTATGACTATCTGAGGCTACTACAGCTAACTATGACTAACGGAGGCTACTACATTCAACTATGACTAACGGAGGCTTCTACAGACAACTAAGACTAACAGAGGCTACTACAGCCATCTATGACTGTCGGAGGCTACTACAGGAAACAATGACTGACGGAGGCTACTACAGTCAACTACGGCTAACGGAGGAATCTACAGTCAACTATGACTGACAGAGGCTACTACAGTCATCTATGACTGACGGAGGCTACTACAGTCAACGATTACTAACTGAGGCTACTACAGTCAACTATTACTGACAGAGGCTACTACAGCCAACTATTACTGACGCAGGCTACTACAGTCAACTATGACTGACGGAGGCTACTACAGTCAACTGTTACTGGCGCAGGCTACTACAGCCGACTACGACTGACGGAGGCTACTACAGTCAACTATTACTGAATCAGGCTACTACAGTCAACTATGACTGACGGAGGCTACTAAACCCAACTATGACTGACGGAGGCTACTACAGTCAACTGTTACTGGCGCAGGCTACTACAGCCGACTATGACTGACGGAGGCTACTACAGTCAACTATTACTGAATCAGGCTACTACAGTCAACTATGACTGACGGAGGCTACTACAGTCAACTACTACTGACGCAGGCTACTACAGTCAACTATGACTGACGGAGGCTACTACAGTCAACTATTACTGAATCAGGCTACTACAGTCAACTATGACTGACGGAGGCTACTACAGTCAACTACTACTGACGCAGGCTACTACAGTCAACTATGACTGACGGAGGCTACTACAGTCAACTGTTATTGGCGCAGGCTACTACAGCCGACTACGACTGACGGAGGCTACTACAGTCAACTATTACTGAATCAGGCTACTACAGTCAACTATGACTGACGGAGGCTACTAAACCCAACTATGACTGACGGAGGCTACTACAGTCAACTGTTACTGGCGCAGGCTACTACAGCCGACTATGACTGACGGAGGCTACTACAGTCAACTATTACTGAATCAGGCTACTACAGTCAACTATGACTGACGGAGGCTACTACAGTCAACTACTACTGACGCAGGCTACTACAGTCAATTATGACTGACGGAGGCTACTACAGTCAACTATTACTGACGCAGGCTACTACATTCAACTATGACTGACGGAGGCTACTACAGTCAACTATGACTGACGCAGGCTACTACAGTCAACAAGGACTAACGGAGGCTACTACAGCCAACTATTACTGACGGAGGCTACTACAGTCAACTATTACTGACGGAGGCTACTACAGCCAACTATTACTGACGGAGGCTACTACAATCAACTATTACTGACGGAGGCTACTGCAGTCAACTGTGACTAACGGTGGCTACTACAGCCAACTATGACTAACGGTGGCTACTACAGTCAACTGTGACTAACGGTGGCTACTACAGTCAACTGTGACTAACGGTGGCTACTATAGTCTACTATGAAAAACGGAGGCTACTACAGCCAACTATTACTGACGGAGGCTACAACAGTCAACTATAACTGACGGAGGCTACAACAGTCAACTATGAATGACGGAGGCTACTACAGTCAACTATGAATGGCGGAGGCTACTACAGACAACTATGAATGACGGAGGCTACTACAGACAACTTGAATGACGGAGGCTACTACAATCAACTATGAATGACGGAGGCTACTACAATCAACTATGAATGACGGAGGCTACTACAGTCAACTATGAATGACGGAGGCTACTACAGACAACTATGAATGACGGAGGCTACTACAGACAACTATGGATGACGGATGCTACTACAGACAACTATGAATGACGGAGGCAACTACAGAAAACTATGAATGGCGGATGCTACTACAATCAACTATGAATGACGGAGGCTACTACAGCCAACTATGAATGACGGAGGCTACTACAGTCAACTATTACTGACGGAGGCTACTACAGTCAACTATTACTGACGGATGCTACTACAGTCAACTATGACTAATGGAGGCTACTACAGTCAACTATGACTAACGGAGGCTACTATAGTCAACTATGACTAACGGAGGCTACTACAGTCAACTATTACTGACGGAGGCTACTACAGCCAACTATTACTGACGGAGGCTACTACAGACAAAATGTGACTGACGGAGGCTACTGCAGGTAACTATGACTAATGGAGGCTACTACAGCCAACTATAACTGACGGAGGCTACTACAGCAAACTATTACTGACGGAGGCTACTACAGTCAACTATTACTGACGCAGGCTACTACACTCAACTATGAATGACGGAGGCTACTACAGTCAACTATTACTGACTCAGGCTACTACAGTCAACTATTACTGACGCAGGCTACTACATTCAACTATGACTGACGGTGGCAGCTACAGTCAACTATTACTGACGAAGGCAACTACAGTCAACTATGACTAACAGAGGCTATTACAGTCAACTATGACTGACGGAGGCTACTACAGTCAACTGTTACTGACGGAGACTACTACAGTCAACTGTGACTAACGGAGGCTACTACAGTCAACTGTGACTGACGGAGGCTACTACAGTCAACGATTACTAACGGAGGCTACTACAGTCAACTATTACTGACGGAGGCTACTACAGCCAACTATTAATGACGGAGGCTACTACAGTCAACTATGACTAACGGAGGCTACTACAGCCAACTATTACTGACGGAGGCTACTATAGTCAACTATAACTAACGGAGGCTATTACAGCCAACTATTACTGACAGAGGCTACTACAGTCAACTATGACTAACGGAGGCTACTACAGCCAACTATTACTAACTGAGGCTACTGCAGTCAACTATTACTAACTGAGGCTACTACTGTCAACTATTACTAACTGAGGCTACTGCAGTCAAATATTACTAACGGAGGCTACTACAGTCAACTATTACTGACGGAAGCTACTACAGCCAACTATTACTAACTGAGGCTACTGCAGTCAAATATTACTAACGGAGGCTACTACAGTCAACTATTACTGACAGAGGCTACTACAGTCAACTATTACTAACTGAGGCTATTGCAGTCAAATATTACTAACGGAGGCTACTACAATCAAATATTGCTGACGGAAGCTACTACAGCAAACTATTACTGACGAAGGCTTTTACAGCCAACTATTACTGACGGAGGCTACTACAGTCAACTATGACTAACGGAGGCTACTACAGCCAACTATGACTATCTGAGGCTACTACAGCTAACTATGACTAACGGAGGCTACTACATTCAACTATGACTAACGGAGGCTTCTACAGACAACTAAGACTAACAGAGGCTACTACAGCCATCTATGACTGTCGGAGGCTACTACAGGAAACAATGACTGACGGAGGCTACTACAGTCAACTATGGCTAACGGAGGAATCTACAGTCAACTATGACTGACAGAGGCTACTACAGTCATCTATGACTGACGGGGGCTACTACAGTCAACGATTACTAACTGAGGCTACTACAGTCAACTATTACTGACAGAGGCTACTACAGCCAACTATTACTGACGGAGGCTACTACAGCCAACTATTAATGACGGACGCTACTACAGCCAACTATTACTAACGGAGGCTACTACAGTCAACTATGACTAACGGAGGCTACTACAGTCAACTATGACTAACGGAGGCTACTACAGTCAACTATAGCTAACGGAGGCTACTACAGCCAACTATGACTAACGGAGGCTACTACAGTCAACTATAGCTGACGGAGGCTACTACAGCCAACTATGACTAACGAAGGCTACTACAGTCAACTATAGCTAAAGGAGGCTACTACAGTCAACTATAGCTAACGGAGGCTACTACAGCCAACTATGACTAACGGAGGCTACTACAGTCAACTATAGCTAACGGAGGCTACTACAGCCAACTATGACTAACGGAGGGTACTACAGTCAGCTATGACTAACGGAGGCTACTACAGCCAAGTATTACTTATGAAGGTTAGTACAGCTAACTATTACTAACGGAGGCTACTACAGTCAGCTATGACTAACGGAATCTACTACAGCCAACTATTACTGACGCAGGCTACTACATTCAACTATTACTAACGGAGGCTACTACAGTCAGCTATGACTAACGAAAGCTACTACAGCCAACTATTACTGACGGAGGCTACTACAGATAACTATGACCAAAGGAGGCTACTACAGTCAACTATGACTGACGGAAGCTACTACAGTCAACTATGACTGACGGAGGCTACTACAGTCAACTATTACTAACAGAAGCTACTTCAGTCATCTATTACTGACGGAAGCTACTACAGTCAACTATTACTGACGGAAGCTACTACAGTCAACTATTACTAACTGAGGCTACTACAGTCAACTATTACTAACGGAGGATACTACAGTCAACTATGACTGACGGAGGCTGCTACTGTCAACTATTATTGACGGAGGCTACTACAGTCAACTTTTATTGACGGATGCTACTGCAGTCAACTATGACTAAAGGAGGAAACTACAGTCAACTATGACTGACGGAGTCTACTACAGTCATGACTCACGGAGGCTACAACAGCCAACTATTACTGACGGATGCTATTACAGTCAACTATGACTAATGGAGGCTACTACAGTCAACTGTGACTAACGGAGGCTACTACAGTCAACTGTGACTAACGGTGGCTACTATAGTCTACTATGAAAAACGGAGGCTACTACAGTCAACTATTACTGACAGAGGCTACTACAGCCAACTATAACTGACGGAGGCTGCTACAGTCAACTGTGACTAACGGAGGCTACTGCAGTCATCTATGACTAATGGAGGCTACTTCAGTCAACTGTGACTAACGGAGGCTACTGCAGTCATCTATGACTAACGGAGGCTACTACAGACAACTATGACTAAAGGAGGCTACTACAGTCAACTATGACTGACGCAGGCTACTACAGTCAACTATGACTGACGGAGTCTACTACATTCATGATTCACGGAGGCTACTACAGCCAACTATAACTGACGGAGGCTACTGCAGTCATCTATGACTAACGGAGGCTACTACAGTCAACTATTACTGACGGAAGATACTACAGTCAACTATTACTGACGGAGGCTACTACAGTTAATTATGCCTAGCGGAGGCTACTACAGTCAACTATGACTGACGGAGGCTACTATAGTCAACTATGACTGACGAAGGCTACTATAGTCAACTATGACTAACTGAGGCTACTGCAGTCAACTATGACTATCGGAGGCTACTACATTCAACTATGACTGTCGGAGGCTACTACAGTCAACAATGACTGACGGAGGCTACTACAGTCAACTATGGCTAACGGAGGACTCTACAGTCAACTATGACTGACAGAGGCTACTAAGGTCAGCTATGACTGACGGAGGCTACTACAGTCAACGATTACTAACGGAGGCTACTACAGTCAACTATTACTGACAGAGGCTACTACAGCCAACTATTACTGATGGAGGCTACTACAGTCAACTATGATTAACGGAGGCTACTACAGCCAACTATTACTGACTGAGGCTACTATAGTCAACTATGACTAACGGAGGCTACTACAGCGAACTATTACTGACGGACGCTACAACAGCCAACTATTACTAACGGAGGCTACTACAGTCAACTATGACTGACGGAGGCTACTACAGTCAACTATTACTGACGGAGGCTACTACAGTCAACTATTACTAACGGAGGCTACTACAGTCAACTATTATTGATGGAGGCTACTACAGTCAACTATGACTAACGGATGCTACTACAGTCAACTATGGCTGACGGAGGCTACTACAGCCAACTATGACTAACGGAGGCTACTACAGTCAACTATGACTAAGGGAGGCTACTAGAGCCAACTATGACTAACGGAGGCTACTACAGCCAACTATTACTGACGGAGGCTACTACAGTCAGCTATGATTAACGGAGCTACTACAGCCAACTATTACTGATGCAGGCTACTACAGCCAACTATTACTAATGGAGGCTACTACAGTCAACTATTACTAACGGAGGCTACTACAGTCAACTATTACTGACGGAGGCTACTACAGTCAACTATTACTGACGGAGGCTACTACAGTCAACTATTACTGACGGAGGCTACTACAGTCAACTATTACTGACGGAGGCTACTACAGTCAACTATTACTAACGGAGGCTACTACAGCCAACTATTACTGACGGAGGCTACTACAGCCAACTATTACTGACGGAGGCTACTACAGCCAACTATTACTGACGGAGGCTACTACAGTCAACTATTACTGACGGAGGCTACTACAGTCAACTATTACTAACGGAGGCTACTACAGCCAACTATTACTGACGGAGGCTATTACAGTTAACTATTACTGACGGAGGTTATTACAGTCAACTATTACTTACGGAGGCTACTACAGTCAACTATTACTGACGGAGGCTACTACAGCCAACTATTACTGATGGAGGCTACTACAGTCAACTATTACTGACGGAGGCTACTACAGTCAACTATTACTAATGGAGGCTACTACAGCCAACTATTACTAACGGAGGCTACTACAGTCAACTATTACTGACGGAGGCTACTACAGCCAACTATTACTGACGGAGGCTACTACAGTCAACTATGACTGACGGAGGCTACTACAGTCAACTATTACTAAGGGAGGCTACTACAGTCAACTATGACTGACGGAGGCTACTACAGCCAACTATTACTGACGGAGGCTACTACAGTCAACTATTACTAACGGAGGCTACTACAGTCAACTATGACTAAAGGAGGCTGCTACAGCCAACTATTTTTGACGGATGCTACTACAGTCAATTTTTATTGACGGATGCTACTACAGTCAACTTTGACTAAAGGAGGCTACTACAGTCAACTATGACTGACGCAGGCTACTACAGTCAAATATGACTGACGTAGTCTACTACAGTCATGACTCACGGAGGCTACTACAGCCAACTATTACTGACGGATGCTATTACAGTCAACTATGACTAATGTAGGCTACTACAGCCAACTATAACTGACGGAGGCTACTGCAGTCATCTATGACTAACGGAGGCTACTACAGTCAACTATGACTAACGGAGGCTACTACAGTCAACTATTACTGACGGAAGCTACTACAGTCAACTATGACTAACTGAGGCTACTGCAGTCAACTATGACTATCGGAGGCTACTACAGTCAACTATGACTAACGGAGGCTACTACAGTCAACTATGACTAATGGAGGCTACTACAGGCAACTATTACTGACGGAGGCTACTACAGCCAACAATGAAGGTTAAGGCATAAAAATTCGAAGCTCCAGTAAAGCTGAATGTGAGGGGAAAAAATGGTATGTAAGAAGCTTTACGTGATAAGTGGACGACACAGACTAAACGACGCTTCGGTCCAATAGGCCTTTATCAGGAACAAACAAAAAAAAACACACACAAAACTAATAACGAAACAACCAAAACAAAAACAATCGAAATGTGTGAAAGAAAACAAAATAATCTATCCTGTCAAAACAAAAGGAAATAGCAACCAAGTGCGGCTGTCGTGAACGTAGAGGAACGTGCAAAAATGTGCGCAAATGCACACAGAACCAGAGAGTTCACACAGGGTCAGTGTGCAAACACAATGGAGAAAGAATAGAATCGTAGACTAACAGGTGTTCAAAAGGCGGTAAGAGTGAGATGTCTGAGAGTGGGGTACAATAAAAACAATGAGGGTTAAGGAGCACAGAAAAAAAGGTATAGAGGAGAACACAGAAGTGTCTCATAAGGGACTAGAGGAGAAGAACTATAAATAGCATGACATAGTAAGTAGACCAAAGAACCCAAATATGTGCAGTAGAGAAGGCTATGCAAAAGGGAAGGAGCAACCAAAATTAAACTATGTGTATGAGTGTGATACATTCATACCTCTTGGGGTCAGCGAACCATACTGGACTATGAGACGATTTTCCAAAGTATAGTGGCTGCGGTTGCCAGAGTGACACAGGACAATACCAGTGACACGGATGTCGTGTTTGCCCTTGTGATCAGGGGAGTTGAAGTGGGAAGATACCGGAGTACCAGTATTCTGTTGGACATCACGTAGATGTTCACAAAATCTAACCGCTAATCTTCTCCCAGACTCACCAATATAGGTCATGTGGCATCGTTGGCATATGATGGCATAAATGATGTTGGTTCCAACATGGCATGGGATGAAGGTTCCATTCTCCTCTCTGATCCCACTACCCGTCTACTTTTTAGTGATCCCCCGATGATCGCTTTTAAGCGCGACAGGAATCTGAGAGATATTTTGGTTAGGAGCCATCTCCTTCGCTCCCATCCTCAACACTTCGGTACGGCCCCTTGTGGTCGTAACTGTATCACCTGTGCCTATGTGCTCCCTGCTGACTCGGTCTTGTTCCCTAAAGGACGGTTCGAGATCAAGCATAGCTTCACATGTGTGTCCCGCAATATCATTTATGCCATGTCTAAGTGACAAACAATTCACAAACAGCAGTGATAGACTCAAGATGCAACAAAGCTTGTCAAATAATTGGACAGTTATCGCCACTATTGTCCAACAAGAAAATAATTCTAGAGCAAAACGGGCACTCTGCAATACAATCTTCATCCCAACGTTGTGCTACCAGTGCCAGACCTGGACCCTAGATGCAAGAACAATAAGAAAAATAACCTCTACAGAGATGAAATGTGTTAGACGAATGACAGGAAACAGTCTGAGAGATAAGATCAAAATGAAGAACTGAGTAAAAAAGCTAGGAATAGTCCCCGTTAAAGAAACAACAGATAAAATGGTTTGGCCACGGGACAAGGCAAAATGATCAAAACGCAACGCAACACAACGAGCCTTCAGTAAGCGTTGCGAGAACACCAGATTCAAGGGTCGACCACGAAAAAAATGCATGGAAGGAATATTAGAAGCACTAGGAAACATAACAGCAGAGGCGAACAGAAGAGCAAAGACCGCAAATTATATCTCCCCTCGACGCTGGAAGGCAAATGAGGAAGGAAGAAGAAGATGATGATGAGAATCCCCAGGGAAAAAGACAAAGAGAAGACCACAATTTTCTCGGAGAAGATAGATGAAAGCAGAGATGAAGATGATTGTGACATGGAATGAGCGTAAAAGAATGGCAAGAAACAGAATGGCTTGGAATGTGTTTGTTGAAGATCTATGCTCTACATGGAGCTAAAAGGTAGAAGAAGAAAATACAAAGAGTCCAGCTTGTTGCAGGAGCTACTGAGTTAAGTGCTCTTTGCACACCGTGAGCTGTGTGTTTCATCCGTTTTGATCATGTTTCGCTATTCCAATTGTTTACGATGAATGATGACATCGTATGGCAGGGAACAGTTTCACTTTCTGTGCGGTTTTGCCTTATGTCTTTTGGCGTGTGTTGAGACTGCTATAATGGGGATTGCAGCTACCTTTCTTTGTTTGGGAGATGAGTTAGTAATTCGGATGATTCCACTGGCACGGGCGGTTGAGCAATTATGGATTTTAATTCTTTTGCGGTGATACCGGGGACTTCCATAACCAAAGTAGAAGAAGAAGAGAAGGTATGAAATCAAATGAACAGGGAACTCTCTTGTGGCCACCACCAGCGCCACCTATATGGAGATGTCACAAGCCTTGTTGTGGACAATGTTTTCCTTGAACCTATTATTGTTTAATCCAAAAACTAAAAGAGTATTCTGTCACGGCCTAGGAGTGTAAAGATAACATTGCTCTAACGTTCATTTTTTTTTTTACAATCGGTAAATTTCTTGGCACATATGGCCAGGATTACACCAGAGCCGTGTTTCTTTCCCAGACGTGCTGAATGTTTATTGTCTGGGTAAACAAAGATGACATCTGAAAAGGGGAGAAAACGCATTAAAATTATCGTTGAAGAGTAGGCGAAAGAATAAGACTTTATGGAAGGCAAAGCATAAGACATTACAGATAGCAAAGAATAAGACATTACAGATAGCAAAGAATAAGACATTACAGATAGCAAATAATAAGACATTATGGAAAGCAGCAGATTCAAACATTTTATCTATAGTGCATTCATTCCCACCTTGTGCTATCGATGCCAAACATGACCGCTCATGAATGAAAGGAAGCTTGTCACAATGGAGACGAAATGTTCAAGAAAAATGCTTGCAGTGTCCAGTAAAGACAGATTTCGAAATGATGTCGTAAGAGAGAGGTTGGGCAGTTCATCAATTATGAACTAAAAACTGAGGCAATAAATGAAATGGTTTGCTCATCAGGGGAAGAATGCCAAGAGATTCTAGACCACACAAAACATTTATTACAAAAGATGAAAGGTTCATCGGTAGACCCTAAGTAAGATGGACTGAAAACATCCAATGATATATCAATAGACAATGGTTGAAGCAGCCAGAAGCTGTCCACTTGTGACGTGAAGAATAGACAATGGCTGAAGCTGTCCACTTGTGACGTGAAGAATAGATAATGGCTGAAACTGTAGGAAGCTGTCCACTTGAGACGTGAAGAATAGACAATGGTTGAAGCTGCCCACTAGTGACGAGAAGAATAGACAATGGCTGATGCTGTCCACTAGTGACGAGAAGAATAGACAATGGCTGATGCTGTCAGAAGCTGTCCACTTGTGACGTGAAGAATAGACAATGGCTGAAGCTGTCAGAAGCTGTCCACTATTGACGTGAAGAATAGACAATGGCTGAAGCTGTCCACTTGTGACGTGAAGAATAGATAATGGCTGAAACTGTAGGAAGCTGTCCACTTGAGACGTGAAGAATAGACAATGGCTGAAGCTGTCCACTTGTGACGTGAAGAATAGACAATGGCTGAAGCTGTCCACTTGTTGTGACGTGAAGAATAGATAATGGCTGAAACTGTAGGAAGCTGTCCACTTGTGACGTGAAGAATAGACAATGGCTGAAGCTGTCCACTTGTGACGTGAAGAATAGACAATGGCTGAAGCTGTCCACTTGTGACGTGAAGAATAGATAATGGCTGAAACTGTAGGAAGCTATCCACTTGTGACGTGAAGAGTAGATAATGGCTGAAGCTGTCCACTTGTGACGCGAAGAATAGACAACGGCTGAAGCTGTCCACTTATGACGTGAAGAATAGACAATGGCTGAAGCTGTCCACTTGTGACGTGAAGAATAGATAATGGCTGAAGCTGTCCACTTGTGACGTGAAGAATAGATAATGGCTGAAGCTGTCCACTTGTGACGTGAAGAATAGACAATGGCTGAAGCTGTCCACTTGTGACGCGAAGAATAGACAATGGCTGAAGCTGTCCACTTGTGACATGAAGAATAGATAATGGCTGAAACTGTAGGAAGCTGTCCACTTGTGACGTGAAGAATAGACAATGGCTGAAGCTGTCCAGTTGTGACGTGAAGAATAGACAATGGCTGAAGCTGTCCACTTGTGACGTGAAGAATAGACAATTGCTGAAGCTGTCCACTTGTTGTGACGTGAAGAATAGATAATGGCTGAAACTGTAGGAAGCTGTCCACTTGTGACGTGAAGAATAGACAATGGCTGAAGCTGCCCACTAGTGACGAGAAGAATAGACAATGGCTGATGCTGTCCACTAGTGACGAGAAGAATAGACAATGGCTGATGCTGTCAGAAGCTGTCCACTTGTGACGTGAAGAATAGACAATGGCTGAAGCTGTCAGAAGCTGTCCACTATTGACGTGAAGAATAGACAATGGCTGAAGCTGTCCACTTGTGACGTGAAGAATAGATAATGGCTGAAACTGTAGGAAGCTGTCCACTTGAGACGTGAAGAATAGACAATGGCTGAAGCTGTCCACTTGTGACGTGAAGAATAGACAATGGCTGAAGCTGTCCACTTGTTGTGACGTGAAGAATAGATAATGGCTGAAACTGTAGGAAGCTGTCCACTTGTGACGTGAAGAATAGACAATGGCTGAAGCTGTCCACTTGTGACGTGAAGAATAGACAATGGCTGAAGCTGTCCACTTGTGACGTGAAGAATAGACAATGGCTGAAGCTGTCCACTTGTGACGTGAAGAATAGATAATGGCTGAAACTGTAGGAAGCTATCCACTTGTGACGTGAAGAGTAGATAATGGCTGAAGCTGTCCACTTGTGACGCGAAGAATAGACAATGGCTGAAGCTGTACACTTGTGACGTGAAGAATAGACAATGGCTGAAGCTGTCCACTTGTGACGTGAAGAATAGATAATGGCTGAAGCTGTCCACTTGTGACGTGAAGAATAGATAATGGCTGAAGCTGTCCACTTGTGACGTGAAGAATAGACAATGGCTGAAGCTGTCCACTTGTGACGCGAAGAATAGACAATGGCTGAAGCTGTCCACTTGTGACGTGAAGAATAGATAATGGCTGAAACTGTAGGAAGCTGTCCACTTGTGACGTGAAGAATAGACAATGGCTGAAGCTGTCCACTTGTGACGTGAAGAATAGACAATTGCTGAAGCTGTCCACTTGTTGTGACGTGAAGAATAGATAATGGCTGAAACTGTAGGAAGCTGTCCACTTGTGACGTGAAGAATAGACAATGGCTGAAGCTGTCCACTTGTGACGTGAAGAATAGACAATGGCTGAAGCTGTCCACTTGTGACGTGAAGAATAGACAATGGCTGAAGCTGTCCACTTGTGACGTGAAGAATAGATAATGGCTGAAACTGTAGGAAGCTATCCACTTGTGACGTGAAGAGTAGATAATGGCTGAAGCTGTCCACTTGTGACGCGAAGAATAGACAATGGCTGAAGCTGTCCACTTGTGACGTGAAGAATAGACAATGGCTGAAGCTGTCCACTTGTGACGTGAAGAATAGATAATGGCTGAAGCTGTCCACTTGTGACGTGAAGAATAGATAATGGCTGAAGCTGTCCACTTGTGACGTGAAGAATAGACAATGGCTGAAGCTGTCCACTTGTGACGCGAAGAATAGACAATGGCTGAAGCTGTCCACTTGTGACGTGAAGAATAGATAATGGCTGAAACTGTAGGAAGCTGTCCACTTGTGACGTGAAGAATAGACAATGGCTGAAGCTGTCCACTTGTGACGGAAGAATAGACAATGGCTGAAGCTGTCCACTTGTGACGTGAAGAATAGACAATTGCTGAAGCTGTCCACTTGTGATGCGAAGAATAGACAATGGCTGAAGCTGTCCACTTGTCATGCGAAGAATAGACAATGGCTTAAGTTGTCCACTTGTGACGTGAAGAATAGACAATGGCAGTAGCTGTCCACTTGTGACGTGAAGAATAGACAATGGCTGAAGCTGTCCACTTGTGACGTGAAGAATAGACAATGGCTGAAGTTGTCTACTTGTGACGTGAAGAATAGATAATGGCAGAAGTTGTCCACTTGTGACGTGAAGAATAGATAATGGCTGAAGTTGTCCACTTGTGACGTGACGAATAGACAATGGCTGAAGTTGTCCACTTGTGACGTGAAGAATAGATAATGGCTGAAGTTGTCCACTTGTGACGTGACGAATAGACAATGGCTGTAGTTGTCCACTTGTGACGTGAAGAATAGATAATTGCTGAAGTTGTCCACTTGTGACGTGAAGAATAGATAATGGCTGAAGTTGTCCACTTGTGACGTGATGAATAGATAATGGCTGATAGATGACTCGATAGCTTGTTGTCTGGGACTGGAAAGAAGTGAACAAGAGAATCGATAGGATGCCCTGCAGATAGAACATTGTGGAAGGACATGATCGCCTACGCCAACCAGTGGTCACATGATGATTACGACGATGCTGCTATATATAGAGAGAGAGATAGAGAGACGGAAAGCGAGTGAGAGAGAAAGAGAGAGGGAAAATGAGAGAGACAAAGAGAGAGAGAGAGATAGAGAAACGGAAAGCGAGTGAGAGAGAAAGAGAGAGGGAAAAAGAGAGAGACAAAGAGAGAGAGAGAAAAAAGAGATGGAAAAAGAGAGAGAGAGAGAAGAAAGAAAAAGAGAAAGAGATAGAGAAGGAGAGAGAGATAGAGAGAGAAAGCGAGAGAAAGAAAGAAAGAGAGATAAAAAACTAAAAAGAGATAGAAATAAAGAGAGAAAGAGAGATAAAAAGATATAGAAATAAAGAGAGAGAGAGAGAGACAAAGAAAGAAAGAGAGAAAGAAAGAAATAGAAAGAGAGAAAGAGATATTATTAACACAGACTGAACTCACCTCCAACAGTCTGCATGTATCCATTAACGAGGGCTACTCTGTGGTGCCACGGTTCTCTCAGTGCTAGAACCAGCAGGACACAAGAGCTCCAAGGATTTGAACGAAAACCCCAACACCGAACAACAAGCAAGCAGCCTGCCACGCCCCTGACGGGATTCTCGCGATGTCTACGGAGCCTGTGTCCAGGGAGATGTCTTCGCTGCTGGAGTTGGTTGTGATGGCGTGGAGTCTTAAACTGATGCTGAAATAATAATGTTGGTGTCCAAAGTTGATGCACAATGGTCTAGAATGTGAGAACCGTTGGTCCCTGATGCACAGATTGAACAATCCGAATGAATGAACGTGATCTGGGTGCACCGTCCAGTAGGGGGTCAGGAAAGTCAACAAGGATGTCCCTGCCACGAGAATGGAGAGGAAGACCCAGAGAAACGACACTGGCGATATGTGCATTCGACGGCGACCACATCTGATGTGTCGGATCAGGGAACTGACGCTGTGGATGCTGTACAGGCGTTGGCGATGCTGTTGGGGGTAGCGACGGCGGTTGTGCTGAGTGGGTTGGTGTTGGTACAGCAATTCCTGCTGTTCATAGTCAGGATGTTGGTGACGGCTCTCATGATAGGGGAACTGATGCAGGGGGGAGAGTGTTGGGGAAGGTTGCAGGTGTATCGGGAGTTGTAGGTGGGCGTTTGGGGGGAAAATCGTCAAGTCAAGTTCCTGGTCTGCCTTATCTCCTTGAAAGCTGCGAGGTTTAGTTAGGAAGCAGTTCTTGAAGTGGTCGTTTTCTTGAATTCTGCTGTTGCTGCTTGAAGTAGCACTTCGTTCTCTGTTGTAAAGACCTAGAAGTGAGCTTTTATTGTAGTAGTGGTGGCTTGTAGGTAGCTGAAGATGTTGATCTATGTTTGTGTCAACGAAGCTGGTCTCTGTTGAGGTTGTTATACGAGCCATTCGGGGTTGAAGTTCAAGGTCAGGAGTTGTCCCAGTGTCAGAGTGAGTAAGTGAACACCGATAACTCTGGACTTTTTCCTGGAAAAACTTTGAGTAGTATTGTGGATTCGCGGAACTGTTTAAGTACTGACTTGATAGTCTACCCTTGTGGCAGTCGAAGTCACCAATCGACAAAATTTGTTTATTGTTGCCATGGTTATAGGAACCTGCTTCCGATTCCCCCTCTTCTGCAGAAGAGTTAGAATTACCGGTGCTTGAAAAGTTCGCATAAACACAGGAATGTTCCGGATCTTTCGCAGTCATATCAGAGCTGTATATTAATTGGTTCTCAGCTGAAGGCGGTTCCTGGCATTCTGTCCAATGAAATGATTTTTTACATCCGTCATCCCGGAACAGGGAACTGTATTTGCTGCTGTCTTGAGCTACATATTTGGCCAATTCCGGACTACCTGTGCACACCTGACTACACACCTGACGCGATGCACCTGTGACGTTATCGACCGGTGATTTCTCGTCTTCTCTAATTGTGCCAAGATAAGTGCAAGACATGACCTTCTCTGAGTTTATCGTTTCATAATCATGAGAGCTTCTACACGAAACTAACGGATATTCTCTGTCCGTTTTAATTTGTTCCGTTTTATTCTGGTTATTGGGTCGGAGGTTATCATCACAATTTTTATTTATCTTTTCTCTGGCATAACAACCAGGGGCCGATAATTGGCTGTCAATATTTTCTTGATTGCTGAAAGAGTTATCGTCGCTTGTATGTATTTCCGAACAGAGCAGCAGACTAGTGGTCTCCCCTCTCTGGGGAAGCATGGAAGTTGCTGCACCTTCTGAAACAGTGGAGATAGTGTCAATGAAACCAGCTTCTAATGTACACTTTGCAGCGACAGCGGCATCGTGTTTACTATGACCACTTTCAGTAGCACAGTTGCAGACATTATTAAGATCAGCAGTGGAAGTGTTAACACACAACCAGGCCCGCTGCGCTGGAGGTACCACAAGCACTCCGCCGTTGAGAGCTTGTGATTGATCAATCGGTCCTGATCGATTATCCCTGGGAGTTAACTGGCCAATCTTGGCTGGTCTCATGTCGAGCACTGTCAGGAGGAGACTCACTAACACAGGCGATCGTGGATAACGAAGGAAAACAAAGTAAATTGGATCGCTGAAGAATTTCCTGATGTTACCATAATGGCTGAACGAATGAGCGCTTTAGCAGAGTTAATCTGTTTACTCGTTTCTCAATGGATGCCTCCACCAGTTACTGAAAATCGTTTAGATTTTGTTAGAAACAATGACAATGAACAGGACAAAAGAAGAATTCAAGTACAAACTTTGTCTATGTCCTACGACTACCTTCAAATAACTTGTGCACACTCGATGTTTGCGTCTTGTTTATCTATGTCATTGTTCACCTCATGCTTTCTTCACTTTCTGTAAATATCTTACAATCCTTGTATCTATAAACGTGTTCTATAAATATCTTACAATCTTTGTATCTATAAATGTGTTATATAAATATCTTACAATCTTTGTATCTATAAACGTGTTCTATAAATATCTTAAATATTTGTATCTATAAACGTGTTCTATAAATATCTTACAATCTTTGTATCTATAAACGTGTTCTATGAATATCTTACAATCTTTGTATCTATAAACGTGTTCTGTGAATATCTTACAATCTTTGTATCTATAAACGTGTTCTATAAATATCTTACAATCCTTGTATCTATAAACGTGTTCTATAAATATCTTACAATCTTTGTATCTATAAACGTGTTCTATAAATATCTTACAATTTTTGTATCTATAAACGTGTTCTAAAATATATTTCAATCTTTGTATCTATAAAAGTGTTCAATAAATCTCTTACAATCTTTGTATCTATAAAAGTGTTGTATAAATCTCTTACAATATTTATGTCTATAGAAGTGTTCTATAAATCTCTTACAATCTTTGTATCTTTAAAGTGGTCTATAAATGCATTGCAAATTGTTTAATCTATAAAGGATCTTTACAAATCTCAAACAATATTTGTATCCTATACAAATGCTACACAAACCATTTACAATATTTGTGTCCTATACAAATGCTACATAAACCATTTACAATATGTGTATCCTATACAAACCATTTACAATATTTGTATCCTATACAAATGCTACACAAACCATTTACAATATGTGTATCCTATACAAATGCTACATAAACCATTTACAATATGTGTATCCTATACAAACCATTTACAATATTTGTATCCTATATAAATGCTACACAAACCATTTACAATATGTGTATCCTATACAAACCATTTACAATATTTGTATCCTATACAAATGCTACATAAACCATTTACAATATGTGTATCCTATACAAATGCTACATAAACCATTTACAATATGTGTATCCTATACAAATGCTACATAAACCATTTACAATATTTGTATCCTATACAAATGCTACATAAACCATTTACAATATTTGTATCCTATACAAATGCTCAGAAAGGTCTCAGTCTGAATGGGAAGAAAACAGAAGTAATGGTTATATCGAAGAAACAATCACTACCATCATGCAGCATAAAAATAAACGAGACAAATCTAAAACAAGTGCAACGTTTCAAATACTTGGGCACAATAATAACATCAGATGGAAGATGCACCACAGAAATAAAAAAGCAGAATAGCTCAGGCCAAAATAGCATTCAGAAGGTTAAAAATATCTTATGCAACAAATCTATGTCAATAAAAATGAGAAAGAGAGTTCATCGGTTCTACATAGAACCAATTCTGAACTATGGAAGCGAATCATGGACAGTGGACAAACAAATGAAAAGACGGTTGGAGGCCACAGAGATGGGATTTCTCAGAAGAATGTTGAAAGTTCCCTGGACAGCTAAAAAGACCAATGAGGAAATTCTCAAAGAGGCCAACACAAAAAGGGAGCTCTTAAAAAACATCAGAAAGAAGCAATCAACATTTTTCGAACACATCATGAGAAGAGGAAAGTTGGAATACTTGGTTACAACTGGCAAAATAAAAGGAAAGAGAGATCGCGGACAACAAATAGAGAAAATACTGGATAGCATGGTGTCATGGCATGGAAAACAGTCAAAAACAGAACTGATACGATGCACTGTAGATAGAAGATTGTGGAGGGACATAATCACCTACCGATATGGCACATGATGATGATGATGATGCAAATGCTACATGAACAATGTACAATATTTGTTTCCTATACATACCATTTACAATATTTGTATCCTATACAAATGCTACATAAACCATTTGCAATATTTGCATCTTATACAATTGTTATTTAAATCACTTATAAACTTCCTATCTTTTACAATTGCTGGACAATATTCTAAGATCACTTCACTATACAATGATGTTCAGATCTTCTACAGTTTATCCACAGCCAGAAACGAGAAACTTAGTGGCCGTGTAAGAAGACAAATCAACAAACACAGAACTGGAGTCGTCAGTCGCTGGACACTGCGGGACTTGCTGAGTAGGGCGATCTGAGCACATATAGACATGTTTGGAGTGCAATGATGATGACTCGCAAGTAACTCAAGAACTCAAGAACTCAAGAACTCGTCCACAAATCGTAGATATCTTGAAAGGTGTCGCCCACTAACTTCATCGAATAAATCTCTGCTCGATAATCAATTCCGCAAGCACTCATCAACCTCACCATCAATCCCATAATTATCAACTGTACCAGCCACATACCCTACATCAACTGTACCAGCCACATACCCTACATCAACTGTACCATCCACATACTCTACATCAACTGTACCATCCACATACCCTACATCAACTGTACCATCCACATACCCTACATCAACTGTACCATCCACATACTCTACATCAGCTGTACCATCCACATACTCTACATCAACTGTACCATCCACATACCCTACATCAACTGTACCAGCCACATACCCTACATCAACTGTACCATCCACATACTCTACATCAACTGTACAATCCACATACTCTACATCAACTGTACAATCCACATACTCTACATCAACTGTACCATCCACATACCCTACATCAACTGTACAATCCACATACTCTACATCAACTCCACAGTCATCTGCAAGGTCAAGTGTAAGTTGAGAGACTTCAATCAGCGACTAAGCACACGAGTTTTCTCCCAAATGTGCTCGGTCGCCTATATAGTCTATAGTGTCGCTTCTCTCTTTTTCTCACTGACACTGAAAAGGTGTCGTGGTTTATATCATTTGTCGTTCTTGTGCTGCTCGAACTGTCTGCTTGGTCTTTTTCCTCATGCATTCTCGAGAAGAACGCCCTTGATGGTGATTGGTGAGGATTCATTCTGACCAGGTGGCCCAACCATTTAAGTTGTTGTTGTTCTATATATTCTTGGCAGGGTTTTGTTCCTACCATTGTTCTTATGGTTTCATTTGGTATTCTATCTCTTCTTGTGGTCGTTTGTTACTTTTCTCAAGCATCGTATCTCGCATATATTGATCTATCTTAAATGTGATTTCGTGCCGCCTCAAGCATCGAAAATCACTATTTGTGGCTGCATTCCTCATCTTCCCAGAGTACTACCCTGGTACCAATTTCTGCTAGCGGCTGGATCGATCGCGGGAGGTATTTCTTGTTTCCAACCACAAGTACAACTCACACCGGGAATCGAACACGGGTTGTCCGAACGTCGGTAGTCCAGTCGAGTGGTTTTCCCAACTAGGCTAACCGTGCCCTTAACTATATCATACCAACATTTTGAAAAGTAAGGTGATGTAGATAACTAACAGCCATTCTTAAGTCTGTTCTTGGAGACACCAGTAGGTGATGTAGATAACTAACAGCCATTCTTAAGTCTGTTCTTGTAGACACCAGTAGGTGGTGCACGACCCAGTCAGTACTTCCCTCTCCTGATAACTGCCCGTGCATGACAGTGTTTTCAATGTGATCAACTGCAGGTCATGTTTCAGATATCATTCCTTCCGTAGGACATGCCTCAGTCCTCAAACTTCTATAGGACAAGCCTCAGTCCGCAAACTTCTATAGGACATGCCTCAGTCCTCAAACATCTATAGGACATGCTTCAGTCCTCAAACATCTATAGGACATGCCTCAATCCTCAAAATTCTATAGGACATGCCTCAGTCCTCAAACTTCTATAGGACATGCCTCAGTCCTCAAACTTCTATAGGACATGCCTCAGTCCTCAAACTTCTATAGGACATGCCTCAGTCCTCAACTTCTATAGGACATTCCTCAACGTCTATAGGACATTCCTCAGTCCTCAAACTTCTATAGGACATTCCTCAGTCCTCAAACTGCTATAGGACATGCCTCAAACTTTAAGCATTTGAAGGACATGCTTCAAACCTCAAACATATGCAGGGTATGCCTCAAATCTGAAACATCTGGAGGACATGTTTTAAAACTCAAACATTTGGAGAACATGCCTCAGGTATTAAACATTTGGAGAACATGCCTCAAATATCAAACATTTGGAGAACATGCCTCAGGTATTAAACATTTGGAGAACATGCCTCAAATATCAAACATTTGGAGAACATGCCTCAAATATCAAACATTTGGAGAACATGCCTCAAATATCAAACATTTAGAGAACATGCCTCAGGTATTAAACATTTGGAGAACATGCCTCAGGTATTAAACATTTGGAGAACATGCCTCAAATATCAAACATTTGGAGAACATTCCTCAGGTATTAAACATTTGGAGAACATGCCTCAGGTATTAAACATTTGGAGAACATGCCTCAGGTATTAAACATTTGGAGAACATGCCTCAGGTATTAAACATTTGGAGAACATGCCTCAAATATCAAACATTTGGAGAACATGCCTCAAATATCAAACATTTGGAGAACATGCCTCAAATATGAAACATTTGGAGAACATGCCTCAGGTATTAAACATTTGGAGAACATGCCTCCAGTATCAAACATTTGGAGAACATGTATCAAACATCAAACATTTGGAGGAAATGCCTCAAACATCTTGAGGATATGCATAGAACATAAAACATCTTGAGGATGGGTAAAAAAAGTGGAGGCGGGCTCTGTACGCATGCAATGGGTAGAGTCGTTGCAGAAATCCAAAATACGTAAGGTCACCTTTGTCTATGTCCCTGGACATGCGGGAGTACGGGGAAATGAAAGGGCGGACAGGTTGGCTAGCTGCGCTGTCGTTGAGG
The DNA here is from genome assembly GCA_032433765.1 of Megaustenia siamemsis. NCBI lineage: Eukaryota > Metazoa > Mollusca > Gastropoda > Stylommatophora > Ariophantidae > Megaustenia > Megaustenia siamemsis. The sequence goes on along the minus strand of JAVIAB010000026.1, from coordinate 13,004,101 downwards.
ACGGGTAACCGATGGATCGGACGGAAATCATCAATGCCTTCCGAGATGTGGGAAGAGCACAGGAGTTGGACAAACACAGATCCACGTCACTTCTTCGGATGATGGAAATGGGAGTTAAGTTGGGCACAGCCAGAAATGAGACACTTAGTGGCCGTGTAAGAAGACTTATCAACCAACATAGAACTGGAGTCGTCAGTAGCTGGACACTGAGGGAATTGCTGAGGAGGGATCTGAGCACCTATGGACATGTTCGGAGTGCAATGATGATGACCCGCAAATAACTCAATAACTCAATAACATCTTGAGGATATGCCTCACACATAAATGTTCAACGAGATAAACTAACTTCCAGCGATTTCACTCAGTTTGGAGAGCTCTCCACTCACCAGAAATATGAAAGAACCTCCAGAAACCACATAGCAATATTGTTTTAATGCCCTATTTGTTTAACTCATCATCATCATCATCATCATCATCATCATTGAGCGCTGTCTCCCATCGAAGGTTGGCTACTATGGAGCGCCATTCCACTCTGTCTCTTGCTTTGATGGTGCAGATTGTCATAGGCTGACTTGTCCATCTTTTGGTTTTACTCGTTCATGTTAGTCTTGGTCTGCCTCTGCCTCTTTTACCTTGTATTTTCCAATATTACTTTCATAAGGCTGTTGTGTCTTTTAACACATTTTTTTCAAAAATTTCATTTGTCTTGCTCTAATTGTGTTTAATAGTTCTATTTTCATTGTTAGTTGTTTTAAAACATCCCCGTTTGTTTTCTTTTCTTTCCATCCAATTCTACCTATTCTTCTATAAATCCACATTTCAAAGGCTTCAATTTTCTGTTCTGTTTTCTGGTCTAATGTCCATGTTTCTGCACCATACAGGAATATTGAGAAGGTGTAACACTTTGCTATTCTTAGTTTTAGCCCTGGTGCTCTTTGTTTTGATGTTAAAATATTTTTCATGGCATTGAAATTACTTTTTACCATACCTATTCTGTTTAACTAACGACGTATCTTTGGCTCATATGGACAGCATAACGCCAGTACCGTTTTCTTTTCTCAGAAAATTCCGGCTAGCGCTCAAGGTGCTATCTGTGCTATCGTTGAAGACAGTTAACTAATGGATCAGTTATTAATGCCCTCCGCGACCCCGATCCCTAGTTCTCAGTTGCTCAGTTGACTAGCCATAGTTCTGTATACTAACAGTGAAAGAGCGGACAGGCTAGCTAGCTGTGCTATCGTTGAAGACATTTAAACTAATGGATCAGTTATTAATGCCTCCGCGACGGCGCGGGAAGGGCACAGTACTTCGGCCACCCTGAATCCACATCACCCGTTAGGATGAAGGAGATGGGCGTAAATGTATGAACAGCCAGACACGAGAGGCTTAGTGGGCGTACATAAAGAATTGTCAACCAACACAGAACTAGAGTCGTCAGTCACTGGACGGGTTTATCAACCAACAGAGAACTGGTGTCGTCAGTTACTGGACGGGACTTATCAACCAACAGAGAACTGGTGTCGTCAGTTACTGGACGGGACTTATCACCAACAGAGAACTGGTGTCGTCAGTTACTGGACGGGCTTATCAACCAACAGAGAACTGGTGTCGTCAGATACTAGACGGGACTTATCAACCAACAGAGAACTGGTGTCGTCAGTTACTGGACGGGACTTATCAACCACAGAGAACTGGTGTCGTCAGTTACTAGACAGGACTTATCAACCAAAAGAGAACTGGTGTCGTCAGTCACTGGACGGGGCTTATCAACCAACAGAGAACTGGTGTCGTCAGTTACTGGACGGGACTTATCAACCAACAGAGAACTGGTGTCGTCAGTTACTAGACGGGACTTATCAACCACAGAGAACTGGTGTCGTCAGTCACTAGACGGGACATATCAACCAACAGAGACTGGTGTCGTCAGTCACTGGACGGGGCTTATCAACCAACAGAGAACTGGTGTCGTCAGTTACTGGACGGGACTTATCAACCAACAGAGAACTGGTGTCGTCAGTTACTGGACGGGACTTATCACCAACACAGAACTAGAGTCGTCAGTCACTGGACGGGGCTTATCAACCAACAGAGAACTGGTCTCGTCAGTTACTGGACGAGACTTATCAACCAACACAGAACTGGAGTCGTCAGTCACTGGACGGGACTTATCAACCAACATAGAACTGGTGTCGTCAGTTACTGGACGGGACTTATCAACCAACAGAGAACTGCTGTCGTCAGTTACTGGACGGGACTTATCAACCAACATAGAACTGGTGTCGTCAGTCACTGGACGGGACTTATCAACCAACAGAGAACTGCTGTCGTCAGTTACTGGACGGGACTTATCAACCAAAAGAGAACTGGAGTCGTCAGTCACTGGACGGGACTTGTCAACCAACAGAAACTGGAGTCGTCAGTCACTGGACGGGACTTGTCAACCAACACAGAACTGGTGTCGTCAGTCACTGGACGGACTTGTCAACCAACAGAGAACTGGAGTCGTCAGTCACTGGACGGAGCTTATCAACCAACAGAGAACTGGTGTCGTCAGTTACTGGACGGGACTTATCAACCAACAGAGAACTGGTGTCGTCAGTTACTAGACCGGACTTATCAACCAACAGAGAACTGGTGTCGTCAGTTACTGGACGGGAATTATCAACCAACAGAGAACTGGTGTCGTCAGTTACTGGACGGGACTTATCAACCAACAGAGAACTGATGTCGTCAGTTACTAGACGGGGCTTATCAACCAACAGAGAACTGGTGTCGTCAGTTACTGGACGGGACTTATCAACCAACAGAGAACTGGTGTCGTCAGTTACTGGACGGGACTTATCAACCAACAGAGAACTGGTGTCGTCAGTTACTGGACGGGGCTTATCAACCAACAGAGAACTGGTGTCGTCAGATACTAGACGGGACTTGTCAACCAACAGAGAACTGGTGTCGTCAGTTACTGGACGGGACTTATCAACCAACAGAGAACTGGTGTCGTCAGTTACTAGACAGGACTTATCAACCAAAAGAGAACTGGTGTCGTCAGTCACTGGACGGGGCTTATCAACCAACAGAGAACTGGTGTCGTCAGTTACTGGACGGGACTTATCAACCAACAGAGAACTGGTGTCGTCAGTTACTAGACGGGACTTATCAACCAACAGAGAACTGGTGTCGTCAGTCACTAGACGGGGCTTATCAACCAACAGAGAACTGGTGTCGTCAGTCACTGGACGGGGCTTATCAACCAACAGAGAACTGGTGTCGTCAGTTACTGGACGGGACTTATCAACCAACAGAGAACTGGTGTCGTCAGTTACTGGACGGGACTTATCAACCAACACAGAACTAGAGTCGTCAGTCACTGGACGGGCTTATCAACCAACAGAGAACTGGTCTCGTCAGTTACTGGACGAGACTTATCAACCAACACAGAACTGGAGTCGTCAGTCACTGGACGGGACTTATCAACCAACATAGAACTGGTGTCGTCGTTACTGGACGGGACTTATCAACCAACAGAGAACTGGAGTCGTCAGTCACTGGACGGGACTTATCAACCAACAGAGAACTGCTGTCGTCAGTTACTGGACGGGACTTGTCAACCAACAGAGAACTGGAGTCGTCAGTCACTGGACGGGACTTGTCAACCAACACAGAACTGGTGTCGTCAGTCACTGGACGGGACTTGTCAACCAACAGAGAACTGGAGTCGTCAGTCACTGGACGGGACTTGTCAACCAACAGAGAACTGGAGTCGTCAGTCACTGTACGGGACTTGTCAACCAACAGAGAACTGGTGTCGTCAGTCACTGGACGGGACTTGTCAACCAACAGAGAACTGGAGTCGTCAGTCACTGTACGGGACTTGTCAACCAACAGAGAACTGGTGTCGTCAGTCACTGGACGGGACTTGTCAACCAACAGAGAACTGGAGTCGTCAGTCACTGGATGGGACTTGTCAACCAACAGAGAACTGGAGTCGTCAGTCACTGGAAGGGACTTGTCAACCAACAGAGACCTGGAGTCATCAGTCACTGGAAGGGACTTGTCAACCAACAGAGAACTGGAGTCGTCAGGCACTGGACGGGACTTGTCAACCAACAGAGAACTGGTGTCGTCAGTCACTGGACGGGACTTGTCAACCAACAGAGCACTGGAGTCGTCAGTCACTGGGCGGGGCTTGTCAACCAACACAGAGCTGGCGTCGTCAGTCACTGGACGGGACTTGTCAACCAACAGAGAACTGGTGTCGTTAGTCACTGGGCGGGCTTGTCAACCAACAGAGAACTGATGTCGTCAGTCACTGGACGGGACTTGTCAACCAACAGAGAACTGATGTCGTCAGTCACTGGACGGGACTTGTCAACCAACAGAGAACTGATGTCGTCAGTCACTGGACGGGACTTGTCAACCAACAGAGAACTGGAGTCGTCAGTCACTGGACGGGGCTTGTCAACCAACACATAACTGGTGTCGTCAGTCACTGGACGGGACTTGTCACCAACACAGAACTGGTGTCGTCAGTCACTGGACGGGACTTGTCAACCAACAGAGAACTGGAGTCGTCAGTCACTGGACGGGACTTATCAACCAACAGAGAACTGGTGTCGTCAGTCACTGGACGGGACTTGTCAACCAACAGAGAACTGGTGTCGTCAGTTACTGGACGGGACTTATCAACCAACAGAGAACTGGTGTCGTCAGTTACTAGACGGGACTTATCAACCAACAGAGAACTGGTGTCGTCAGTCACTAGACGGGACTTATCAACCAACAGAGAACTGGTGTCGTCAGTCACTGGACGGGGCTTATCAACCAACAGAGAACTGGTGTCGTCAGTTACTGGACGGGACTTATCAACCAACAGAGAACTGGTGTCGTCAGTTACTGGACGGGACTTATCAACCAACACAGAACTAGAGTCGTTAGTCACTGGACGGGACTTGTCAACCAACAGAGAACTGATGTCGTCAGTCACTGGACGGGACTTGTCAACCAACAGAGAACTGATGTCGTCAGTCACTGGACGGGACTTGTCAACCAACAGAGAACTGATGTCGTCAGTCACTGGACGGGACTTGTCAACCAACAGAGAACTGGTGTCGTTAGTCACTGGGCGGGGCTTGTCAACCAACAGAGAACTGATGTCGTCAGTCACTGGACGGGACTTGTCAACCAACAGAGAACTGATGTCGTCAGTCACTGGACGGGACTTGTCAACCAACAGAGAACTGGAGTCGTCAGTCACTGGACGGGACTTGTCAACCAACACATAACTGGTGTCGTCAGTCACTGGACGGGACTTGTCAACCAACACAGAACTGGTGTCGTCAGTCACTGGACGGGACTTGTCAACCAACAGAGAACTGGAGTCGTCAGTCACTGGACGGGACTTATCAACCAAACACAGAACTGGAGTCGTCAGTCACTGGACGGGACTTGTCAACCAACACAGAACTGGTGTCATCAGTCACTGGACGGGACTTGTCAACCAACAGAGAACTGGAGTCGTCAGTCACTGGACGGGACTTGTCAACCAACACAGAACTGGTGTCATCAGTCACTGGACGGGACTTGTCAACCAACAGAGAACTGGTGTCGTCAGTCACTGGACGGGACTTATCAACCACACAGAACTGGAGTCGTCAGTCACTGACGGGACTTGTCAACCAACACAGAACTGGTGTCATCAGTCACTGGACGGGACTTGTCAACCAACAGAGAACTGGAGTCGTCAGTCACTGGACGGGACTTGTCAACCAACAGAGAACTGCTGTCGTCAGTCACTGGACGGGACTTGTCAACCAACACAGAACTGGAGTCGTCAGTCACTGGACGGGACTTATCAACCAACAGAGAACTGCTGTCGTCAGTCACTGAAGGGACTTATCAACCAACAGAGAACTGGAGTCGTCAGTCACTGGACGGGACTTGTCAACCAACAGAGAACTGGTGTCGTCAGTCACTGGACGGGACTTGTCAACCAACAGAGAACTGATGTCGTCAGTCACTGGACGGGACTTGTCAACCAACAGAGAACTGGTGTCGTCAGTCACTGGACGGGACTTGTCAACCAACAGAGAACTGCTGTCGTCAGTCACTGGACGGGACTTGTCCAACCAACAGAGAACTGGTGTCGTCAGTCACTGGACGGGACTTGTCAACCAACAGAGAACTGATGTCGTCAGTCACTGGACGGGACTTGTCAACCAACAGAGAACTGGAGTCGTCAGTCACTGGACGGGACTTGTCAACCAACAGAGAACTGGTGTCGTCAGTCACTGGGCGGAGCTTGTCAACCAACAGAGAACTGATGTCGTCAGTCACTGGACGGGACTTGTCAACCACCACAGACTGGTGTCGTCAGTCACTGGACGGGACTTGTCAACCAACAGAGAACTGGTGTCGTTAGTCGCTGGACGGGACTTGTCAACCAACAGAGAACTGGTTGTCGTCAGTCACTGGACGGGACTTGTCAACCAACAGAGAACTGATGTCGTCAGTCACTGGACGGGACTTGTCAACCAACAGAGAACTGGAGTCGTCAGTCACTGGACGGGACTTGTCAACCAACAGAGAACTGGTGTCGTCAGTCACTGGGCGGAGCTTGTCAACCAACAGAGAACTGGAGTCGTCAGTCACTGGACGGGACTTGTCAACCAACACAGAACTGGTGTCGTCAGTCACTGGACGGGACTTGTCAACCAACAGAGAACTGGTGTCGTTAGTTCGCTGGACGGGACTGTCAACCACAGAGAACTGGAGTCGACAGTCACTGGACGGGACTTGTCACCAACAGAGAACTGGAGTCGTCAGTCACTGACGGGACTTGTCAACCAACACAGAACGAACTGGTGTCATCAGTCGCTGGACGGGACTTGTCAACCAACAGAGAACTGGAGTCGTCAGTCGCTGGACGGGACTTGTCAACCAACAGAGAACTGGTGTCGTCAGTCGCTGGACGGGACTTGTCAACCAACAGAAACTGGTGTCGTCAGTCACTGGACGGGACTTGTCAACCAACAGAGAACTGGAGTCGTCAGTCACTGGACGGGACTTGTCAACCAACAGAGAACTGGAGTCGTCAGTCACTGGACGGGACTTATCAACCAACAGAGAACTGGAGTCGTCAGTTACTGGACGGGACTTGTCAACCAACAGAGAACTGGTGTCGTCAGTCGCTGGACGGGACTTGTCAACCAACAGAGAACTGGAGTCGTCAGTCACTGGACGGGACTTATCAACCAACAGAGAACTGGAGTCGTCAGTCACTGGACGGGACTTATCAACCAACAGAGAACTGGAGTCGTCAGTCACTGGACGGGACTTATCAACCAACAGAGAACTGGAGTCGTCAGTCACTGACGGGACTTATCAACCAACAGAGAACTGGAGTCGTCAGTCACTGGACGGGACTTGTCAACCAACAGAGAACTGGAGTCGTCAGTCACTGTACGGGACTTGTCAACCAACAGAGAACTGGTGTCGTCAGTCACTGGACGGGACTTGTCAACCAACAGAGAACTGGAGTCCGTCAGTCACTGTACGGGACTTGTCAACCAACAGAGACCTGGTGTCGTCAGTCACTGGACGGGACTTGTCAACCAAAAGAGAACTGGAGTCGTCAGTCACTGGATGGGACTTGTCAACCAACAGAGAACTGATGTCGTCAGGCACTGACGGGACTTGTCAACCAAAAGAGAACTGGAGTCGTCAGTCACTGGACGGGACTTGTCAACCAACACAGAACTGGAGTCGTCAGGCACTGGACGGGACTTGTCAACCACACAGAACTGGTGTCGTCAGTCACTGGACGGGACTTGTCAACCAACAGAGAACTGGTGTCGTCAGTCACTGGGCAGGGCTTGTCAACCAACACAGAGCTGGCGTCGTCAGTCACTGGACGGGACTTGTCAACCAACAGAGAACTGGTGTCGTCAGTCACTGGGCGGAGCTTGTCAACCAACAGAGAACTGATGTCGTCAGTCACTGGACGGGACTTGTCAACCAACAGAGAACTGGTGTCGTCAGTCACTGGACGGGACTTGTCAACCAACAGAGAACTGGTGTCGTCAGTCACTGGACGGGACTTGTCAACCAACAGAGAACTGGTGTCGTCAGTCGCTGGACGGGACTTGTCAACCAACAGAGAACTGGAGTCGTCAGTCACTGGACGGGACTTGTCAACCAACATAGAACTGGTGTCGTCAGTCACTGGAGGGACTTGTCAACCAACAGAGACTGGTGTCGTCAGTCGCTGGACGGGACTTGTCAACCAACAGAGAACTGGAGTCGTCAGTCACTGGACGGGACTTGTCAACCAACAGAGAACTGGAGTCGTCAGTCACTGTACGGGACTTGTCAACCAACAGAGAACTGGTGTCGTCATCGCTGGATGGGACTTGTCAACCAACAGAGAACTGGAGTCGTCAGTCACTGGACGGGACTTATCAACCAACAGAGAACTGGAGTCGTCAGTCGCTGGACGGGACTTGTCAACCAACAGAGAACTGGAGTCGTCAGTCGCTGGACGGGACTTGTCAAACCAACAGAGAACTGGAGTCGTCAGTCGCTGGACGGGACTTGTCAACCAACAGAGAACTGGTGTCGTCAGTCGCTGGACGGGACTTGTCAACCAACACAGAACTGGTGTCGTCAGTCGCTGGACGGGACTTGTCAACAACAGAGAACTGGTGTCGTCAGTCGCTGGACGGGACTTGTCAACCAACAGAGAACTGGTGTCGTCAGTCGCTGGACGGGACTTGTCAACCAACAGAGAACTGGTGTCGTCAGTCGCTGGACGGGACTTGTCAACCAACAGAGAACTGGTGTCGTCAGTCGCTGACGCTGAGAATGGGATCTATTATAAACATGTTCGAAGTGCAATGATGATAACCCACAAATATTTCAAAAACTCAAACAGTTTCAGATTCAGTCAATGTAAGAAACACCGAACATGTCCTTCTTTCTCTTCCTTCCTTCTTCCTTCCTTCCTTCCTTCCTTCCTTCCTTCCTTCCTTCCTTCCTTCCTTCCTTCCTTCCTTCCTTCCTTCCTTCCTTCCTTCCTTCCTTCCTTCCTTCCTTCCTTCCTTCCTTCCTTCCTTCCTTCCTTCCTTCCTTCTCCTTCCTTCCTTCCTTCCTTCCTTCCTTCCTTCCTTCCTTCCTTCCTTTTCCTTCCTTCTTTCCTTCCTTCCTTCCTTCCTTCCTTCCTTCCTTCCTTCCTTCCTTCCTTCCTTCCATCCTCCCTCCCTCCCTCCCTTCCTCTCTTCCTTCCTCTCTCTTCGTTCCTCCTCACTCAATCACTCCCTCTCTTCCTTCTTCTCTTCCTTTCTTCCTTCCTTCTTTCCTTCCTTTCTTCTTTCCTTCCTTCCTCCTTCCTTCCTTCTTCACTCACTCACTCACTCCCTCTCTTCCTTCTTCTCTTCCTTTCTTCCTTCCTTCCTCGCTACCTCACTCAATAGTCCAGTAGATGTTGGAACACAACTTACAGACATCATCAACCTTTCCCACTAATCTCACTATCTATATTCTTGGTGACTGGGTCGACTGGAGTGCGCCAAATCTTCGATCAAACCCACGTTGACCAGACTGTCAAGAGAGCCCACTATCGCTAGACCACTGACGGTCTCAATTATAAAACAAATATACATAAAATCCGATAGTCTCCCCAATTGACGGATAACGGCAATATCAAGCTGCGGGAGGAATCTGTGAGTCACCTGGGAGGTTCATAGAGCCAATGGGACAACATGTACTTTGAATTTAATTGATTCCAAAAGGTCTTTCGAACTCTGAATTATTCGAAGTCCGAATCATTTTCTCTATATATTACAAGTCATGGAAAGTGAATTATCAGTTCCCAGACCTTAAACAGCAGCTTTTTATGCGCTGAAGCAACAAATACACGCAGTTACGATAATACCATTTATTTTATCGTACGCCAGCTTTTACGTCTGACGAAGTCCTGGGTCAAAGGTAAAGGTCAAGTACGAGACTTGAACCGGCGTCTTAGCACGCGAGTTTCCACCCCATATGTGCTCGGCCGCTTATCCAGAAATGTTCGTAAATATCTGTATAGTGTCGCCTAAAGCATCGGAACTCAGATACGAGGCGACATTCCTCACCTTCCCAGGGTAATACCCTGGTACCCATTTCTGCCAACGACTAGATCGACCGTGAGGGTATATATTTTTTCCCAACCACGAGTACAACTCACACTGCTCCAGCGGGAATCGAACACGGGTTGTCCGAACGTTGGTAGTCCTGTCGGGTGGTTTTCCCAACTCGGCTACCGAGGACACTAGGAACTAAATTTTGCCTGTTAATCCATTTTTCCCTGGATGCCGTGTGCACAGGGGTCCCTCACCACACGGGCAGATAATTCCATCTTCAGAGATACTCATATTTTTTTCCGTCGATGAGTAAATGACGTTTCAAGCCGGGCCTCGCTGCTGAGACCAGGGGTGGTTGAGAGAAATCAAAGATAAAAATCCCAACTGGGATACAATTATTTGACAGAAATAATAGATTAAAACAGGAATGCAATTCACGAATGACGAAAATATTAAATAATAAAGTGAAAATTGCATTTACTGTTACTTAGCGAAAGGTTGAGCCGACACGGTTGCATTTATAGAGGATGGGAAAGGTAACTGTTTTCACAACAACTTCCCCTAATGCACCAAGTAAACTCATCCTTTGTACGTTGTTTCTCTCTCTCTCTCTCTCTCTTTCACACACTCTCTCTCTCTCTATTATATATATATATATATATATATATATATATATATATATATATATTTCTTTCTCTCTCCTCTCTCTCTTTCTCTCTCTCTTTCTCTGCCTTTCTTTCTTCTTTCTCTCTCTCTCTTTCTCTATCTCTCCTTTTCTCTTTCTCTCTCTTCTTCTTTCTTCTTCTAACTTTCAGCTCCCTGTGGAGCATAGGTCTTCCACAAACACTTTCCAAGCCGTTCTGTTTCTTGCCATTCATTAAAGATCATTCCATGTCTTCCCCATCATCTTCATGTCTGTCTTCTTCAAGAATTTCTTGGTCTTCCTCTTTGTCTTTTCCCCTGGGGATTCCAAAAAAGGACCTGTTGTGTAATACTCTCAGTTGGCTTCCGCAGTGTGTGTCATATCCAGCGCCATCGTCTTCGCTGTATCTCTTTATCCACTGGTATTTTCGCTCCTTCTGTGTCTCTCTCTCTATTTCTCTCGCTTTCTCTTTATCCCTATCTCTCATTCTCTTTCTCTCTCTGTTTCTTTCTTTCTCCCTTGTCATTTAGCACTATCTGTTGTAGGTGTTGTTCGACTTTCCCTTTTTCTAAGATCCGCCACACAGGTACCACTTTCTAGCACGATTACTTTCCGCTTCCATCCAACCGCCCATACTACATCTCCACTCTCATATTTGCTTCAACACTTTTATCTGGATGCTAACATCTTCAACAGATAATTCTTACATATAACATAATACACCAACAATTTCAAAAGCACAAAGGAGGAAGAAAAAGCACAAGGTAACGGAACTTCTTCTCCTTTCTTTCTTTTCTCTTTTCACTGATACCTAAAAGGTGTCGTGGTTTATATCATTTGTCGTTCTTGAGCTGCTCGAATTGTCTGAATTAGTGATTTTCCTTTGTTGTTACATGTCTCTGTCACTGCGTCTATCCATCTTCTTCTTTTCTCTTTTTCACTGATACCTAAAAGGTGTCGTGGTTATATCATTTGTCGTTCTTGAGCTGCTCGAACTGTCTGAATTAGTGATTTTCCTTTGTTGTTACATGTCTCTGTTACTGCATCTATCCATCTTCTTCTTTTCTCTTTTCACTGATACCTAAAAGGTGTCGTGGTGTATATCATTTGTCGTTCTTGAGCTGCTCGAACTGTCTGAATTAGTGATTTTCCTTTGTTGTTACATGTCTCTGTCACTGCATCTATCCATCTTCTTCTGGGTCTCCTCTTGGTCTTTTTCCATGCATTCTCGAGAAGAACGCCCTTGATGGTGATTGATATGCATTCATTCTGACCAGGTGGTCAAACCATTTAATTTGTTCTTGTTCTATATATCCTGGCAGGGTTTTGTTCCTACCATTTTGCTATCGCACAAACTTTAAGAATAAATCATTAATAAATCCGTTCGAAATAACACCAGAACGCTTGAATTTCTTGTTACTACGGGCATTGACATTTACTTATATCTTAAATTTGACTCCCATCGAAAATTGCATCATGTTGGCAGCACAGTCACGCATCGGAAGTCCAGCAGAACTAACTTCTTATATTGACTAGATAAATCATGTCTAAACAATAGCATTTCAGAAAACGAAAACTATCTTATGAAACAATTCTATGTCAATGGAAGTGAGAAAGAGAGTTCATCGGTGCTATATAGAACCAATTCTGACCTATGAAAGCGAATCATGGACAACAAACAAATGAAAAGACGATTAGAGACCACAGAGATGGGATTTCTCAGAAGAATGTTGAAAGTTCCTGGACAGCTAAAAAGACCAATGAGGAAATTCTCAAAGAGGCCAACACAAAAAGGGAACTCATAAGAAACATCAGAAAGAAGCAATCAACATTTTTCGGGCACATCATGAGAAGAGGAAAGTTGGAATACTTGGTTACAACTGGCAAAATAAAAGGAAAAAGAGATCGCGGACGACAAATAGAGACGACGCTAGATAGCTTGGTGTCATGGCATGGAAAACAATCAACAACAGAACTGGTACGATGCACTGTGGATAGAAGATTGTGGAGGGACATGATTACCTACACCAACCGGGACACTTGATGATGATGATGATGAACGGAAGAGAGGGCTAGATCAGACAAGCAAGTCATCACAGGCAGTCAATGGCGACGGTTTTTGTTTCATTTAGCGCGCACGGGAACTTCGATGACAGAACCATCGTTGTAACTTCAGATCATAGAATCATGGTTGTAACTTCAGATTATAGAATAATCGTTGTAACTTCAGATCATAGAATCATCGTTGTAACTTCAGATCATAGAATCATGGTTTGTAACTTCAGATCATAGAATCATCGTTGTAACTTCAGATCATAGAACCATCGTTGTAACTTCAGATCATAGAATCATCGTTGTAACTTCAGATTATAGAATAATCGTTGTAACTTCAGATCATAGAATCATCGTTGTAACTTCAGATCATAGAATCATCGTTGTAACTTCAGATCATAGAATCATCGTTGTAACTTCAGATCATAGAATCATGGTTGTAACTTCAGATCATAGAATCATCGTTGTAACTTCAGATCATAGAATCATAGTTGTAACTTCAGATCATAGAATCATGGTTGTAACTTCAGATCATAGAATCATAGTTGTAACTTCAGATCATAGAATCATCGTTGTAACTTAAGATCATAGAATCATCGTTGTAACTTCAGATCATAGAATCATCGTTGTAACTTAAGATCATAGAATCATCGTTGTAACTTAAGATCATAGAATCATAGTTGTAATTTCAGATCATAGAATCATAGTTGTAACTTCAGATCATAGAATCATAGTTGTAACTTCAGATCATAGAATCATAGTTGTAACTTCAGATCATAGAATCATAGTTGTAACTTCAGATCATAGAATCATAGTTGTAACTTCAGATCCTAATCTGGGAAGGTCAATATTAAACTGACCCGTAGAACGAGGCTCTACTGTATTTGTGTGTACATATATCATCATCATCATCATCATCATCATCATCATCATCATCATCATCATCATCATCATCATCATCATCAAGTACCGTGCCTGCTGGCGTAGGTGATCTTGTCTCTCCACAACTTTCGATCTCGACAGTTATTTATCATTTCTATTGTTGACCTTCTGCCAAGCCATTCTCTTAAGCTGTCTGTTATTTTTTCTCTTTGCTTCCCTCTATCTCTTCGTCCCTCAATTTTTCCGGTTGTCACAATATATTCCAGTTTTTCTCTTCTCATTACATGGCCAAAAATTGATGATTGTTTCTTCCTAATATTGGAAATTAGCTCTCTTTTTGCTTTGACCTCTCTCAGAACATCTTCATTACTCTTCTTAGCTGTCCATGGTATTCTCAACATTCTTCTGTAAAACCACAATTGTACAGACTCCAGTGATTTTCTTGTTTGTTGTCCCATTGTCCATTATTCACATCCATATGATAACTCTACATAACATCTAAGAACGTTTTATTCTTATTTCGATAGTCAAAATATACACTGTGTACATTTGGTTATTATATATATATATATACGGTTTCAGGCGTTTTTCAGATGTCTATAACGAAATAGAGTGAGAGAGAGAGAGAGAGAGAGAGAGAGAGAGAAAGAGAGAGAGAGAAGGAGAAGAAGAGTGGAACGGAGAAGAAACAAATCTATATATCAAAGTAAGACTGTAATTTAAGACTTGCACTCTCAATGAACCAGATGTTTGACGTCTGAGCCATGTCTTCGGGATATTTCATGTTTTAGATACGTCCTCCAGGTGTTTGATGTTTCAGGGACGTGCTCCAGATGTTTGATGTTTGAGGGACTTCCTCCAGATGTTTGATGGTTGAGGGACGTCCTTCAGATATTTGATTTTTAAGGCATATCTTCCAGATGTTTGATGTTTGAGGTACGTCCTCCAGAACTTTTATGTTTGAGGGACGTCCTTCAGATATTTGATTTTTAAGGCATATCTTCCAGATGTTTGATGTTTGAGGCACGTCCTCCAGAACTTTTATGTTTGAGGGACGTCCTCCAGATGTTTGATGTTTGAGGGACGTCCTTTAGATATTTGATGTTTAAGGGACGTCCTCCAGATGTTTGATGTTTGAGGGACGTCCCCCAGATGTTTGATGTTTGAGGGACGTCCCCCAGATGTTTGATGTTTCATGCAATAACTAAAGATGTTCGATGTTTCAGGAACGCTCACCAGATGTTTGATGTTTGAGGGACGTCCTCCAGATGTTTGATGTTAAGGGACGTCCTCCAGATGTTTGATGTTTAAGGGACGTCCTCCAGATGTTTGATGGACGTACCCCAGATGTTTGATGTTTGAGGGACGTCCTCCAGATGTTTGATGTTTGAGGGACGTCCCCCAGATGTTTGATGTTTCAGGCAATAACTAAAGATGTTTGATGTTTCAGGCACGCTCACCAGATGTTTGATGTTCAGGCGCAACTTCCAGATGTTTGATGTTTGAGGGACGTCATCCAAGTGTTTGATGTTGGAGGGACGTCCTCCAGATGTTTGATGTTTAAGGGACGTCCTCTAGATGTTTGATGTTTGAGGGACGTCCTCCAGATATTTGATGTTTGAGGGACGTCCTCCAGATTTTTTATGTTTAAGGCACAACCTCCAGATGTTTGATAGACGTCCTACAGATGTTTGATGTTTTAGGGACGTCTTCTGATGTTTGAAGGACGTCCTCCAGATGTTTGATGTTCCAAGCACGACCTCCAGATGTTTGATGTTTCAGGCACGACCTCCAGATGTTTAATGTTTGAGGGATGTCCTCCAGATGTTTGATGTTTGAGGGACGTCCTCCAGATGTTTGATGTTTGAGGGACGTCCTCCAGATGTTTGATGTTTGAGGGACGTCCTCCAGATATTTGATGTTTGATAGACGTCCTACAGATGTTTGATGTTTGAGGGACGTCCTCTGATGTTTGAAGGACGTCCTCCAGATGTTTGATGTTCCAGGCACGACCTCCAGATGTTTGATGCTTGAGTGACGTCCTCCAGATGTTTGATGTTTGAGGGACGTCCTCCAGATGAAGTTGAAAAAGGAGAAAGAGAGCAAGAGAGAACTAGAAAAAGAGACGTAGAAGAGAAATTAAAAGAAGAAAGAAATCTATAATTCAAAGTAAAACAAAAAGTTAACACTTGCCACTCTGTATCAACAAATAAAGACTCCATAAATATATATCTGTGCTGGAAGTATATTTTATTTTGAATCTGCCCCGGTGAAACAAAAAGTTATTTACTAAAGGGGTAAGTAACTCAAGATACAAATCACATATTAAATGCAGTCGTTGCTTACTAAACAGCTGCTGGTTTTATTTCAACTTTCATTTCAGCTACAGTAAATTGTATACCACATTACACCAAAAATCATGTGCTGAAGGTCTGTAAAATATATGGTCACTAACACCATATTCCCTATACGCCACTTGGCGTGACGGGGGTACTTTACTTTCTTTTACAGTATATTGTTAAATTGCAACTTTAATTTCAGCTACAGTAAATTGTTAAATTCCAACTTTAATTTCAGCTACAGTAAATTGTTAAATTCCAACTTTAATTTCAGCTACAGTAAATTGTTAAATTCCAACATTAATTTCAGCTACAATAAATTGTTAAATTCCAACTTTAATTTCAGCTACAGTAAATTGTTAAATTGCAACTTTAATTTCAGCTACAGTAAATTGTTAAATTGCAACTTTAATTTCAGATACAGTAAATTGTTAAATTGCAACTTTAATTTCAGCTACAGTAAATTGTTAAATTCCAACTTTATTTTCAGCTACAGTAAATTGTTAAATTCCAACTTTAATTTCAGCTACAGTAAATTGTTAAATTCCAACTTTAATTTCAGCTACAGTAAATTGTTAAATTCCAACTTTAATTTCAGCTACAGTAAATTGTTAAATTCCAACTTTAATTTCAGCTACAGTAAATTGTTAAATTCCAACTTTAATTTCAGCTGCAGTAAATTGTTAAATTCCAACTTTAATTTCAGCTACAGTAAATTGTTAAATTCCAACTTTATTTTCAGCTACAGTAAATTGTTAAATTCCAACTTTAATTTCAGCTACAGTAAATTCAAAGTTGAACACATTTGAAAATAAATGTCTAAGGAAAATACTGGTATAGCGTGGAACGAATTCAAAACAAACGAGGAAATTAGAGAAATCGCCAATCAACCACTAATATCTTCAGTAATAAAGAAAAGACGATGGTCATATGTTGGACATGTGTTGAGAATAGATAATAATCGAATAACAAAGCAAGCCCTCTTGCGGGAAACAACAGGTAAGAGGAACAGAGGCCGACCCAGAGAGACACCGAGAAGAACAGAGCTGCTTCCACAGAACAGAGACAAATGGCGAGATTTGATAAATATCTTTACAAGAATTGAAAACTGCTAGAACAAAAAATTTAGATAAGAGAAACAGTATCTGGGTCTATGCCCTATGGGCCGGCTACGGCTCAAAATGTCAATAGATAGATAGTAAATCGTTTTATTTCAACTTTAATTTCCTTAATTTAACTGGCGGAAGCCAACTGAGAGTATTACACAACATGTCCTTATTTGCAATCCCCAGGGAAATAGACAAGGAGGAAAACCAAGGAGTTCTTGGAGAAGACAGGTCTAATATATTAACGACATCTTAATATAATAGAGGGACTATTTGCCTTAATTACTAAAACTAATAATTATCTAACTTAATATAACAAATATAACGACCTGCCGCCTTACTGTTATAATAGCAAAAATAATAACTCATTGAAAAATGCTCCAAAATGATCGAAGCACTGCATCAATGTGGTTAAAGTAACGACCTCGCTAAAGGTTTGTTCATTAAAAATAACAGCAGCTTCAAAAATAAGATTTAACAGAACGATTAAAGGAGTCTGAGATGAGATTCTCACAGAAATAACGATTTACCCACTAAAATAATAGTTATAATAGAGGTAATGATTTACCCACTAAAATAATAGTTATAATAGAGGTAATGATTTACCCACTAAAATAATAGTTATAATAGAGGTAATGATTTACCCACTAAAATAATAGTTATAATAGAGGTAATGATTTACCCACTAAAATAATAGTTAAATAGAGGTAATGATTTACCCACTAAAATAATAGTTATAATAGAGGTAATGATTTACCCACTAAAATTATAGGTATAATAAAGTTAACGATTTACCCACTTAAATAATAATTATAATAAAGTTAACGATTTACCCATTAAAATAATAATTATAATAAAGGTAACGATTTACCCACATAAATAATAATTATAATAAAGGTAACGATTTACCCACTTAAATAATAATTATAATAAAGGTAACGATTTACCCATTAAAATAATAATTATAATAAAGTTAACGATTTACCATTAAAATAATACTGATAATAAAGTTAACGATTTACCCATTAAAATAATAATGATAATAAAGTTAACGATTTACCGTCTCATGAAAGTAAGTATTAAAAAAGACAACTGCCTCAGAAAAATGAAAACAAAGATAACACACAATATAAATACAGCACGCCTTATCAAAGACAAATCAATAAATGAAAGACAAGTGCCTCCAATTAGAGAAATGACAAATCATTTTCATGTAAATTAAATAGATTTATAAAAACAGAAAGAAACTGGTTGTTGTGAGCATTATATAACGGGAGAAGAAATATGATAGAATAATATATTTCAGCATAACTTTAGCGAAGAAGAATTCATACCTTTTAAGATTCCATTATAAAAATGATAAAACCAACTCACTTTTAATGTGATCAATTCGTGTCTCTAATTGTCACAGACACGTTCTCCCTGGAGACATATTTCTCAGTCTATCACCAATTGACGTCACAGAGAAGATTCAAGAACGTCTTATGGTTGAACATAACTGTCAGGAACGAGAATCGTTGGGAAAAATGTTAACCGAGTAGACAGTTGCTTCCCCTATTACTTGAATCAGAATCGACATTGTTCGCTTCGTTACCAGCCGTGCGAAATTCAGTGTACAAAATACCACGAAACCTGGCATCAATCGCCATAAAGGAAGATAGACACTCGCTGAATGAACGCTGTCAAGTCTTCCTCACTCGCAATTTTCACTCGCTCTCCCGTACTTTAGCGTCCTCGTTTCCATAACAACGCCGAGGACAGGGCACTGTGTAGGACAGTAGCATGCCCCAAGGGACACGCAAGGGAAGATAAATCCTTCAAACCTGTTCTTAAACCGAGGCAATCACCAATTCCAATGAGGCATACTCTAAAGTGTAGAGGCATTCCTGACAAATCGTATGCCTGGCTTCATGTTTATACCGAAATCTTCCGAGAAATTCTATGTCAGACAGCTTGTCACGGACGGTCCGACTATTCTATCATTCACTTCCAAGAATCCAACATAATCGGTCCACGTTCTGGCAGCGTGGGTAGAGTTCTCGGCTCATTGTCAAGACATATCTGATTCGAACTGCAATTGGTGCAGTCCGGCTTGTTATCTCGTCAGTTGAGGAGATATAATAATCATCATCGAGTACCATCTCCGTAACGAAGGTTGGCTGCCATGGAGCACCATCTGCTCTGTCTCTTACTTTGATAGTGCAGGTTGTCATAGGCTGGTATATATTATATTCATAATATATACATATATATATATATACATATACATATGGATGTGAATCATGGACAATAGGTCAACATACAAGAAAATCACTGGAGTCTGTAGAATTGTGATTTTATAGAAGATTGTTCTGAATCCCATGGACAGCTAAGAAGAGTAATTAAAATGTTCTGAAAGAGGCCAAAGCAAAAAGAGAGCTAATTTCCAATATTAGGAAGAAACAATCATCATTTTTTGGCCATGTAATGAGAAGAGAACAACTGGAATATATTGTAACAACTGGGAAAATTGAGGGACGAAGAGATAGAGGGAAGCAAAGAGAAAAAATACCAGACAGCTTAAGAGAATGGCATGGCAGAAGGTCAACAACATAAATGATAAATAACTGTCGAGATCGAAAGTTGTGGAGAGACATGATCACCTACGCCAGCAGGCATGGTACTTGATGATTCTATGGCGGGGGTTTTCCTAGCTTTTTCTCAGTTCATCATTTGTGATCTTATCTCTCAGGCCGTTTCCTGTCATTGTTCTAACACATTTGTATCCGGTATTGGTTATGTCTCCTTGTGTTCACGCACGCTGAGCCCATGTCCTGCTACCACGGACAATAAACGGCAAGTCCAGTCTGTGTGTGAAGAAATACAAGAGTCGTTGAAAGTTGACAAACAAAGAGTAAATTGCTTCTTGTGACATCGCAAAGTTGAAGAATTACAATTAATACTGTATTTACAACAACAGATAAGTTACTAACGTATTTACAACAACAGATAAGTTGCAAACGTATTTACAAAAACAAACAAGTTACTAACGAATTTACAACAACAAATAAGTTAACTAACGTATTTACAACAACAAATAAGTTAACTAACGTATTTACAATAACAAATAAGTTAACTTACGTATTTACAACAATAAATACGTTACTACCGTATTTACAACAACAAATACGTTACTACCGTATTTACAACAACAAACAAGTTACTAACGAATTTACAACAACAATTAAGTTAACTACCGTATTTACAACAACAAATAAGTTAACTAACGTATTTACAACAACAAATAAGTTAACTAACGTATTAACAACAACAAATAAGTTACTAACGAATTTACAACAACAAATAAGTTACCAATGAATTTACAACAACAAATAAGTTAACTAACGTATTTACAATAACAAATAAGTTAACTAACGTATTTACAACAACAAATAAGTTAATTAACGTATTTACAACAACAAATAAGTTAACTAACGTATTTACAACAACAAATAAGTTAACTAACGTATTTACAACAACAAATAAGTTAACTAACGTATTTACAACAACAAATAAGTTAACTAACGTATTTACAATAACAAATAAGTTAACTAACGTATTTACAACAACAAATACGTTACTACCGTATTTACAACAACAAATAAGTTACTAACGTATTTACAACAACAAATAAGTTAACTAACGTATTTAAACAACAAATAAGTTAACTAACGTATTTACAACAACAAATACGTTACTACCGTATTTACAACAACAAATAAGTTAACTAACGTATTTAAAACAACAAATAAGTTAACTAACGTATTTACAACAACAAACAAGTTAACTACCGTATTTACAACAATAAATAATTTACTACCGTATTTACAACTACAAATAAGTTAATAACGTATTTACAACAACAAATAAGTTACTAACGTATTTACAACAACAAACAAGTTAACTACCGTATTTACAACAACAAACAAGTTAACTAACGTATTTTCAACAACAAAAAATTACCAACGTATTTACAACAACAAACAAGTTAGTAATGTATTTACAACAACAAAGAAGTTAACTACCGTATTTACAAGAATAAATAAGTTACTAATGTATTTACAACAACAAACAAGTTAACTACCGTATTTACAACAACAAAAAAGTTAACTAACGTATTTACAACAACAAACAAGTTACTAACGTATTTAGAACAACAAATACGTTACTAACGTATTTACAACAACAAATAAGTTAACTACCGTATTTACAACAACAAACAAGTTAATTAACGTATTTACAATAACAAACAAGTTAATTAACGTATTTACAATAACAAACAAGTTGACTAACGTATTTACAACAACAAACAAGTTATTAACGTATTTACAACAACAAAAAAGTTAACTAACGTATTTACAACAACAAACAAGTTACTAACGTATTTACAACAACAAACAAGTTACTAACGTATTTACAACAACAAACAAGTTAACTAACGTAT
The DNA here is from genome assembly GCA_032433765.1 of Megaustenia siamemsis. Classification (NCBI taxonomy): domain Eukaryota; kingdom Metazoa; phylum Mollusca; class Gastropoda; order Stylommatophora; family Ariophantidae; genus Megaustenia; species Megaustenia siamemsis. Next base: position 12,982,478 of record JAVIAB010000026.1, on the reverse strand, counting down.
TTACAACAACAAACAAGTTACTAACGTATTTACAACAACAATAAGTTACTAACGTATTTACAACAACAAACAAGTTAACTAACGTATTTACAACAACAAACAAGTTAATTAACGTATTTACAACAACAAAAAAGTTAACTAACGTATTTACAACAACAAACAAGTTAACTAACGTATTTACAACAACAAACAAGCTAACTACCGTATTTACAACAACAAACCAAGTTAACTAACGTATTTACAACAACAAAAAAGTTAACTAACGTATTTACAACAACAAACAAGTTACTAAAGTATAGACAACAAACAAGGCCGGCTGAATTAGCCAACAAATTTAAAAGCGTATTCATGAAAACAGACCTACAATTTTGTGGAGACTAAAAACACTAAACAAAGTTACACAACTCAGATTGTTCAACTCTTTTGCGATGTCTGAGCTACCTTTTGTAAGTCTGAGCTGGAATCTACTCTTCGTGAGAAAACAGACAATCTTACAGAGCTTGAATCTACTCTTCGTCAGAAAACAGACAATTTTACAGAGCTAGAATCTACTTTTCGTCAGAAAGGAGACAATTTTACAGAGCTGGAGTCTACTCTTCGTCACAAAAGAGACAATTTTACGGAGCTGGAATCTACTCTTCGTAACAAAAGAAACAATTTTACAGAGCTGGAATCTACTGAATCTTTAGAAAACAGACAAAATGTCCAGAGCTGGAATCTACTGAATCTTTAGAAAACAGACTAATTGTTCAGAGCTGACATCTAATAAATCTTTAGAAAATAGACTAATTAATGTCCAGAGCTGGAATCTACTGGATCTTTAGAAAACAGACTAATTGTACAGAACTGCTATCTACTGAATCTTTAGAAAACAGACTAATTGTCCAGAGCTGGCATCTACTGGATCTGGAGAAAACAGACTAATTGTTCAGAGCTGGTATCTACTGAATCTTTAGAAAACAGACTAATTGCCCAGAGCTGGAATCTACTCAAATGTCAGTAAAGAGATTAATTGCCCAGAGCTAGAATTTACTCAAATGTCAGTAAAGAGATTAATTGCCCAGAGCTGGGATTTACTCAAATGTCAGTAAAGAGATTAATTGTCCAGAGCTGGAATTTACTCAAATGTCAGTAAAGAGATTAATTGCCCAGAGCTGGAATTTACTCAAATGTCAGTAAAGAGATTAATTGGCCAAAGCTAGAATTTACTCAAATGTCAGTAAAGAGATTAATTGCCCAGAGCTAGAATTTACTCAAATATCAGTAAAGAGATTAATTGCCCAGAGCTAGAATTTACTCAAATGTCAGTAATGAGATTAATTGCCCAGAGCTAGAATTTACTCAAATGTCAGTAAAGAGATTAATTGCCACAGCTGGAATTTACTCAAATGTCAGTAAAGAGATTAATTGCTCAGAGCTGGAATTTACTCAAATGTCAGTAAAGAGATTAATTGGCCAGAGCTAGAATTTACTCAAATGTCAGTAAAGAGATTAATTGCCCAGAGCTAGAATTTACTCAAATGTCAGTAAAGAGAATAATTGCCCAGAGATAGAATTTACTCAAATGTCAGTAAAGAGATTAATTGCCCAGAGCTAGAATTTACTCAAATGTCAGTAAAGAGATTAATCGCCCAGTGCTAGAATTTACTCAAATGTCAGTAAAGAGATTAATTGGCCAGAGCTAAAATTTACTCAAATGTCAGTAAAGAGATTAATTGGCCAGAGCTAGAATTTACTCAAGTGTCAGTAAAGAGATTAATTGCCCAGTGCTAGATCTTACTCAAATGTCAGTAAAGAGATTAATTGGCCAGAGCTAGAATTTACTCAAATGTCAGTAAAGAGATTAATTGCCCAGTGCTAGAATTTACTCAAATGTCAGTAAAGAGATTAATTGGCCAGAGCTAGAGTTTACTCAAATGTCAGTAAAGAGATTAATTGCCCAGTGCTAGAATTTACTCAAATGTCAGTAGAGATTAATTGGCCAGAGCTAGAATTTACTCAAATGTCAGTAAAGAGATTAATTGCCCAGTGCTAGAATTTACTCAAATGTCAGTAAAGAGATTAAATGGCCAGAGCTAGAATTTACTCAAATGTCAGTAAAGAGATTAATTGGCCAGTGCTAGAATTTACTCAAATGTCAGTAAAGAGATTAATTGTCCAGAGCTGGAATTTACTCAAATGTCAGTAAAGAGATTAATTGTCCAGAGCTGGAATTTACTCAAATGTCAGTAAAGAGATAAATTGTCCAGAGCTGGAATTTACTCAAATGTCAGTAAAGAGATTAATTGTCAGAGCTGGAATTTACTCAAATGTCAGTAAAGAGATTAATTGGCCAGAGCTAGAATTTACTCAAATGTCAGTAAAGAAGATTAATTAGCCAGAGCTAGAATTTACTCAAATGTCAGTAAAGAGATTAATTGACCAGAGCTAGAATTTACTCAAATGTTAGTAAAGAGATTAATTGCCCAGAGCTAGAATTTACTCAAATGTCAGTAAAGAGATTAATTGCCCAGAGCTAGATTTTACTCAAATGTCAGTAAAGAGATTAATTACCCAGAGCTAGAATTTACTCAAATGTCAGTAAAGAGATTAATTGGCCAGAGCTAGAATTTACTCAAATGTCAGTAAAGAGATTAATTGGCCAGAGCTAGAATTTACTCAAATGTCAGTAAAGAGATTAATTGGCCAGAGCTAGAATTTACTCAAATGTCAGTAAAGAGATTAATTGCCCAGAGCTAGAATTTACTCAAATGTCAGTAATGAGATTAATTGCCCAGTGCTAGAATTTACTCAAATGTCGGTATAGAGATTAATTGGCCAGAGCTAGAATTTACTCAAATGTCAGTAAAGAGATTAATTGGCCAGAGCTAGAATTTACTCAAATGTCAGTAAAGAGATTAATTGCCCAGAGCTAGAATTTACTCAAATGTCAGTAAAGAGATTAATTGCCCAGTGCTAGAATTTACTCAAATGTCAGTAAAGAGATTAATTACACAGAGCTAGAATTTACTCAAATGTCAGTAAAGAGATTAATTTCCCAGAGCTAGAATTTACTCAAATGTCAGTAAAGAGATTAATTGGCCAGAGCTAGAATTTACTCAAATGTCAGTAAAGAGATTAATTGGCCAGAGCTAGAATTTACTCAAATGTCAGTAAAGAGATTAATTGGCCAGAGCTAGAATTTACTCAAATGTCAGTAAAGAGATTAATTGCCCAGAGCTAGAATTTACTCAAATGTCAGTAAAGAGATTAATTGCCCAGTGCTAGAATTTACTCAAATGTCAGTAAAGAGATTAATTGGCCAGAGCTAAAATTTACTCAAATGTCAGTAAAGAGATTAATTGCCCAGAGCTAGAATTTACTCAAGTGTCAGTAAAGAGATTAATTGCCCAGTGCTAGAATTTACTCAAATGTCAGTAAAGAGATTAATGGCCAGAGCTAGAATTTACTCAAATGTCAGTAAAGAGATTAATTGCCCAGTGCTATAATTTACTCAAATGTCAGTAAAGAGATTAATTGGCCAGTGCTAGAGTTTACTCAAATGTCAGTAAAGAGATTAATTTCCCAGTGCTAGAATTTACTCAAATGTCAGTAGAGATTAATTGGCCAGAGCTAGAATTTACTCAAATGTCAGTAAAGAGATTAATTGCCCAGTGCTAGAATTTACTCAAATGTCAGTAAAGAGATTAATTGGCCAGAGCTAGAATTTACTCAAATGTCAGTAAAGAGATTAATTGGCCAGAGCTAGAATTTACTCAATCAATCAATTGTACAATCGAAAAGAAAACGATTAAGAATGAAACTGAGAAGCTTGAAGAGATGTGAAAAGAGAATAAGAGGGACAATGAGATGGGGGAAAAGAGAGAAGAAGGAAATACGGTGTAGAATGAGGAGAGAGAAGAGACCGGAATTGAGAAAAAAACGAGAATTAGAAGGAGAATATGAAAAAAAATAAAAAGGAGAATTGGAAGGAGAATGGAAAGGGGAAGAGAGAAAAAAAACCTTAGAATGAGGAAGAAGAGAAAGAAACGAATGATAAGAAGCAGAAAAGAAAGGGGAAGAGAGAGAGAAAAGAGAATAGGAAATAGAATGACAAGGTAAACGAGAAGATAAAAGAGAAGGTGAATGAGAAGGTGAATGAGAAGATGAGTGAGAAGTTGAATGAGAAGATGAATGAGAAGGTGAATGAGAAGGTGAATGAGAAGGTGAATGAGAAGATGAATGAGAAGGTGAACGAGAAGGTAAATGAGAAGATGAATGAGAAGGTGAATGAGAAGATGAATGAGAGGGTGAATGAGAAGATGAATGAGAAGGTGAATGAGAATGTGAATGAGAAGGTGAATGAGAAGGTGAATGGGAAGGTGAATGAGAAGATGAATGAGAAGGTGAATGGGAAGGTGAATGAGAAAATGAATGAGAAGTTGAATGGGAAGGTGAATGAGAAGATGAATGAGAAGGTGAATAATAAGGTGAATGAGAAGGTGAATAAGAAGGTGAATAAGAAGGTGAATGAGAAGATGAATGAGAAGATGAATAAGAAGATGAATGAAAAGGTGAATGAGAAGGTGAATGAGAAGATGAATGAGAAGATAAATGAGAAGATGAATGAGAAGATGAATGAGAATGTGAATGAGAAGTTGAATGAGAAGGTTGAATGTGAAGGTGAATGAGAAGGTGAATGAAAAGGTGAATGAGAAGATGAATGAGAAGATGAATGAGAAGGTGGACGAGAAGGTGATTGAAAAGGTGAATAACGAAAGTAAATTATAATGTGAATGAGAAGATCAATGAGAATGTGAATGTGAAGGTTAATGAGAAGCTGAATGAGAAAGTGAATGAAAAGGTGAATAAGAAAGTGAATGGTAATGTGAAAGAGAAGATCAATGAGAATGTGAATGAGAATGTGAATGTGAAGGTGAATGAGAAGGTGAATGGGAAGGTGAATGAGAAAATTAATGAGAAGGTGAAAGAGAAGGTAGATGAGAAGGTGAATGAGAAGGTAGATGAGAAGGTGGACAGGAAAATGAATGAGACGGTGGATGATAATATGAATGAGAAGGTAGATGAGACGGTGAATGAGAAGGTAGATGAGAAGGTGAATGAGAAGGTGGATGAGAATGTGAATGAGAAGGTGAATGAGAAGGTAGATGAGAAGGTGAATGAGAAGGTAGATGAGAAGTTAGATAAGATGATGAATGAGACGGTGGATGAGAATGTGAATGAGAAGGTAGATGAGAAGGTGGACAGGAAAATGAATGAGACGGTGGATGATAATATGAATGAGAAGGTAGATGAGACGGTGAATGAGAAGGTAGATGAGAAGGTGAATGAGAAGGTGGATGAGAATGTGAATGAGAAGGTGAATGAGAAGGTAGATGAGAAGGTGAATGAGAAGGTAGATGAGAAGTTAGATAAGATGATGAATGAGACGGTGGATGAGAATGTGAATGAGGAGGTAGATGAGAAGGTGAATGAGAAGGTGAATGAGAAGGTAGATGAGAAGATGAATGAGAAGGTAGATGAGAAGGTGAATGAGAAGGTGAATGAGAAGGTGAATGAGAAGGTGAATGAGAAGGTAGATGAGAATGTGAATGAGAAGATGAATGAGAAGTTAGTTGAGTAGTTGAATGAGAATTTGACTGAGAAGGTGAATGAGAGTGTAGATGAGAATGTAGATGAGAAGGTGAATGAGAGTGTAGATGAGAAGATGAATGAGAGGGTATATGAGAAGGTAGATTAGAAAGTGAATGAGAAGGTGAATGAGAATGTAGATGAGAAGGTGAATGAGAGGTTAGATGAGAGTGTAGATGAGAAGGTGAATGAGAGGGTAGATGAGATGGTAGATGAGAAGGGGAATGAGAGTGTAGATGAGAAGGTACATGAGAGGGTAGATGAGAGGGTAGATGAAAAGGTGAATGAGAGTGTAGATGAGAAGGTAAATGAGAGGTTAGATGAGAGTGTAGATGAGAAGGTAAATGAGAGGGTAGATGAGAAGGTAGATGAGAAGGTGAATGAGAGTGTAGATGAGAAGGTGCATGAGAAGGTAGATGAGAAGGTAGATGAGAGGGTAGATGAGAAGATAGATGAGAAGGTAGATGAGAGGGTAGATGAAAAGATAGATGAGAAGGTAGATGAGAAGGAAGATGAGAAGGTAGTTGAGACGGTAGTTGAGAGGGTAGATGAAAAGGTGAATGAGAGTGTAGATGAAAAGGTGAATGAGAGTGTAGATGAGAAGGTGAATGAGAGTGTATATGAGAAGGTGAATGAGAGGGTAGATGAGAAGGTGAATGAGAAGGTGAATGAGAGTGTAGATGAGAAAATGAATGAGAGTGTAGATGAGAAGGTATATGAGAGGGTGAATGAGAGTGTAGATGAGAAGGTATATGAGAGGGTGAATGAGAGTGTAGATGAGAAGGTGAATGAGAAGGTAGATGAGAAGGTGAATGAGAGGGTAGATGAGAAGGTGAATGTGAGGGTATATGAGAAGGTGAATGAGAAGGTAGATGAGAAGGTGAATGTGAGGGTAGATGAGAAAGTGAATGAGTGTGTAGATGAGAAGGTAGATGAGAAGTTGAATGAGAAGGTGAATGAGAGGGTAGATGAGAAAGTGAATGAGAAGGTAGATGAGAAGGTGAATGAGAGTGTAGATGAGAAGGTAGATGAGAAGGTGAATGAGAGGTTAGGTGAGAAGGTGAATGAGAGGGTAGATGAAAAGGTGAATGAGAAGGTGAAAGAGGGGAATGAGAAGGTGAATGAGAAGGTAGATGAGAAGGTGAATGAGAAAGTAGATGAGAATGTGAATGAGAGGGTAGATGAGAAGGTGAATGAGAAGGTAGATGCGAATGTGAATGAGAGGGTAGATGAGAAGATAGATGAGAAGGTAGATGAAAAGGAAGATGAGAAGGTGAATAATAATGTGGATGAGAAGGTGAATGAGAAGGTAGATGGGAAGGTGAATGAGAGGGTAGATGAGAAGATAGATGAGAAGGTAGATGAAAAGGTAGATGAGAAGGTGAATAATAAGGTGAATGAGAAGGTGAATGAAAAGGTAGATGGGAAGGTAGATGGGAAGGTGAATGAGAAGGTGAATGAGAAAGAAGATGAGGAGGTGAATGAGAGGATAGATGAGAAGGTGAATGAGAGGGTAGATGAGAAGGTAGATGAGAAGGTAGATGAGAAGGTAGATGAGAAGGTAGATGAGAAGGTAGATGAGAGGGTAGATGAGAAGGTAGATGAGAGGGTAGATGAGAAGATAGATGAGAAGGTAGATGAGAAGGTAGATGAGAGGGTAGATGAGAAGATAGATGAGAAGGTAGATGAGAAGGTAGATGAGAAGGTAGATGAGAGGGTAGATGAGAGGGTAGATGAGAAGGTAGATGAGAGGGTAGATGAGAAGGTAGATGAGAAGGTAGATGAGAGGGTAGATGAGAAGATAGATGAGAATGAGGATTAGAAAGTGAATGAGAGTGTGGATGAAAAGAAAAGAAAGTGAATGAGCATTTCGATGTGAAGGTGAATGGGTTGAAGAACGAGAAAAACAATAAAATAATAATGATGAAGAGAAGAGAGAATGAGAAGGCGGAAGAGAAAGAAATGGTAAATGATATAGGGAGGAATGCAATGAAAATAGAATAAGAATAAGGAAGAGAAAGAAAAAGAGAATGACAATGAGGAATACAGAGAAAAATAGAATGAGATTGAGGAAGAAAAGGAGAAATAGAGGGAAAAAATAATTAAAAGTGGGAAGAGAAAGAAAAAAAGAAAATATGGAGGAAGAGAGGGATAAAAAATGAGATGGAGAATCAGAAGGAGAAATAAAAAGCAGGATAGAAAATAAAAGGTTTGAAAAATAAAGAAGAAGGAGAATATACAGGAACAAAATAATAAAAGAGAAAAAGAGACAGAAGATGAACGTGACAGGAAATAAGAACGGGGAATAATATAACGAACCAGAATTAGTAGAGAGAGAATTTGAAGGAGAATTCAAAAAGAAAAGAGATTATGCGAGAGAATTAGAGGGAGAAGGAGAATAATAAGGAGAAAGAATGAGAAAGAAATTAGAAGGAATATCCTTTGATTTGACAAGAATGACTCAAGAACTTGCCGGAATGGCAAAAACCGGAAGTTCGATATCAAGGGCGGAGGGATCGATATTGAAGGGAAGGAGGCGGTGGTGGTGGGAGTTGTAATGACCACCTCTAGGGGGGACGAGTCCTTCTCAAGGAGATCTCTCAGAATTTGTCATTTCTCTCTGTGGAGAATGGTGGATGTTGGGTCGGAAGTCAAACATTTTAATAGCGGACCATTGCGAGAAAGGAAGTATTGGGGATATATAGGCAGGGTTGGGTAGAAGTAAGACTAGCCAGGGTTGGGTAGAAGTAAGACTAGCCAGGGTTGGGTAGAAGTAAGACTAGCCAGGGTTGGGTAGAAGTAAGACTAGCCAGAGTTGGGTAGAAGTAAGACTAGGCAGGGTTCGGTAGAAGTAAGACTAGCCAGAGTTGGGTAGAAGTAAGACTAGCCAGAGTTGGGTAGAAGTAAGACTAGCCAGGGTTGGGTAGAAGTAAGACTAGCCAGAGTTGGGTAGAAGTAAGACTAGGCAGGGTTGGGTAGAAGTAAGACTAGCCAGAGTTGGGTAGAAGTAAGACTAGCCAGAGTTGGGTAGAAGTAAGACTAGGCAGGGTTGGGTAGAAGTAAGACTAGCCAGAGTTGGGTAGAAGTAAGACTAGCAAGGGTTGGGTAGAAGTAAGACTAGCCAGAGTTGGGTAGAAGTAAGACTAGCCAGGGTTGGGTAGAAGTAAGACTAGCCAGGGTTGGGTAGAAGTAAGACTAGCCAGAGTTGGGTAGAAGTAAGACTAGGCAGGGTTGGGTAGAAGTAAGACTAGCCAGAGTTGGGTAGAAGTAAGACTAGCCAGAGTTGGGTAGAAGTAAGACTAGGCAGGGTTGGGTAGAAGTAAGACTAGCCAGAGTTGGGTAGAAGTAAGACTAGCAAGGGTTGGGTAGAAGTAAGACTAGCCAGAGTTGGGTAGAAGTAAGACTAGCCAGGGTTGGGTAGAAGTAAGACTAGCCAGGGTTGGGTAGAAGTAAGACTAGCCAGGGTTGGGTAGATGTAAGACTAGCCAGGGTTGGGTAGAAGTAAGACTAGCCAGAGTTGGGTAGAAGTAAGACTAGGCAGGGTTGGGTAGAAGTAAGACTAGCCAGGGTTGGGTAGAAGTAAGACTAGGCAGGGTTGGGTAGATGTAAGACTAGCCAGGGTTGGGTAGAAGTAAGACTAGCCAGAGTTGGGTAGAAGTAAGACTAGCCAGAGTGTGGTAGAAGTAAGACTAGCCAGGGTGTGGTAGAAGTAAGACTAGCCAGAGTGTGGTAGAAGTCAGAGTTGGACAGAGATAGGACTAGTCAGAGTTGGACAGAGATAGGACTAGTCAGAGTTGATCAGAGATAAGACTTGTCAGAGTTGGACAGAGATAAGACTTGTCAGAGTTGGACAGAGATAAGACTTGTCAAAGTTGGACACAGATAGGACTTGTCAGAGTTGGACAGAGATAAGACTTGTCAGAGTTGGACAGAGATAAGACTTGTCAAAGTTGGACACAGATAGGACTTGTCAGAGTTGGACAGAGATAAGACTAGTCAGAGTTGGACAGAGATAAGACTAGCAGAGTTGAACAGAGATAAGACTAGTCAGAGTTGGACAGAGATAAGACTAGTCAGAGTTGGTCAGAGATAAGACTCGTCAGAGTTGGACAGAGATAGGACTTGTCAGAGTTGGACAGAGATAGGACTTGTCAAAGTTGGACACAGATAGGACTTGTCAGAGTTGGACAGAGATAAGACTAGTCAGAGTTGGACAGAGATAAGACTTGTCAAAGTTGGACACAGATAGGACTTGTCAAAGTTGGACAGAGATAAGACTAGTCAGAGTTGGACAGAGATAAGACTCGTCAGAGTTGGACAGAGATAGGACTTGTCAAAGTTGGACACAGATAGGACTTGTCAGAGTTGGACAGAGATAAGACTAGTCAGAGTTGGACAGAGATAAGACTTGTCAAAGTTGGACACAGATAGGACTTGTCAGAGTTGGACAGAGATAAGACTAGTCAGAGTTTGACAGAGATAAGACTAGTCAGAGTTGGACAGAGATAAGACTAGTCAGAGTTGGACAGAGATAAGACTTGTCAAAGTTGGACAGAGATAGGACTAGTCAGAGTTGGACAGAGATAAGACTAGTCAGAGTTGAACAGAGATAAGACTAGTCAGAGTTGGACAGAGATAAGACTAGTCAGAGTTTGACAGAGATAAGACTAGTCAGAGTTGGACAGAGATAGGACTAGTCAGAGTTTGACAGAGATAGGACTAGTCAGAGTTGGACAGAGATAGGACTTGTCAGAGTTGGACAGAGATAGGACTAGTCAGAGTTGGACAGAGATAGGACTAGTCAGAGTTGGACAGAGATAAGACTAGTCAGAGTTGGACAGAGATAAGACTAGTCAGAGTTGGACAGAGATAGGACTAGTCAGAGTTGGACAGAGATAAGACTAGTCAGAGTTGGACAGAGATAAGACTTGTCAAAGTTGGACACAGATAGGACTTGTCAGAGTTGGACAGAGATAAGACTAGTCAGAGTTGGACAGAGATAGGACTAGTCAGAGTTGGACAGAGATAAGACTAGTCAGAGTTGGACAGAGATAAGACTAGTCAGAGTTGGACAGAGATAAGACTTGTCAAAGTTGGACACAGATAGGACTTGTCAGATTTGGACAGAGATAAGACTAGTCAGAGTTGGACAGAGATAAGACTTGTCAAAGTTGGACAGAGATAGGACTAGTCAGAGTTGGACAGAGATAAGACTAGTCAGAGTTGAACAGAGATAAGACTAGTCAGAGTTGGACAGAGATAAGACTAGTCAGAGTTTGACAGAGATAAGACTAGTCAGAGTTGGACAGAGATAGGACTAGTCAGAGTTTGACAGAGAAGGACTAGTCAGAGTTGGACAGAGATAGGACTTGTCAGAGTTGGACAGAGATAGGACTAGTCAGAGTTGGACAGAGATAGGACTAGTCAGAGTTGGACAGAGATAAGACTAGTCAGAGTTGGACAGAGATAAGACTAGTCAGAGTTGGACAGAGATAGGACTAGTCAGAGTTGGACAGAGATAAGACTAGTCAGAGTTGGACAGAGATAAGACTTGTCAAAGTTGGACACAGATAGGACTTGTCAGAGTTGGACAGAGATAAGACTAGTCAGAGTTGGACAGAGATAGGACTAGTCAGAGTTGGACAGAGATAAGACTAGTCAGAGTTGGACAGAGATAAGACTAGTCAGAGTTGGACAGAGATAAGACTAGTCAGAGTTGGACAGAGATAAGACTAGTCAGAGTTGGACAGAGATAAGACTCGTCAGAGTTGGACACAGATAGGACTTGTCAGAGTTGGACAGAGATAAGACTAGTCAGAGTTGGTCAGAGATAGGATTTGTCATAGTTGTACAGAGTTAGGACTTGTCAGCGTTGGCCAAATACAGACCAATAACCTCAGATAACGTGTTATCTCAACAGCATGCATTTTCTTAAGTAGCTTTACTGTAAGTGTCCATGTTTCGCAACCCTATAGTATAACAAATCATCATGTGAAGAGTGCGAAATAAAATCAGTCCAGAAATTAATAATGAACGATGTGTTTTTGTTGGGGATAAAGGAACGAGCAATGCCATATATATCTTAAGATCTTTAGTAGAAAGAGCCATAGAGGTGAAAATAGATCTACACCTATGTTTCATAGATTGCACCAAAGCATTTGACAAAGTAAAGAATTAAGAAATAATCACAATTTTAGAAAGCATAAACGTAGACAGCAAAAATCTAAGAATAATAAAGAACATGTACTGGCAACAAATAGCGGCCATAAGAACTGGAAACCAATTTAGAATGTTTCAACAAATAAAACAGGATGTTTGACAGGGTTGTGTGCTGTCACCAGATTTGTTTAATATTTATGGTGAGATTATTTTTAGATCTTAAGGGACATGCCTGGAATAACAATTGGAGGTCATAATATAAATAATCTTGGACAGAGATAGGAATAGTCAGTTGGACAGAGATAAGAATAGTCAGTTGGACAGAGATAAGAATAGTCAGTTGGACAGAGATAAGAATAGTCAGTTGGACAGAGATAAGAATAGTCAGTTGGACAGTATGCTGATGATACAGTCTCAATCGCTGAAATGAAAATAAGTTGTAAGAAATATTAGACATTATAGAGAAGAAAAGCAAAAATAAAGGACTCAGACTTAATAGTAAAAAGACAGAGGTAATGGTAACAACAAAGAAAAAGTCATCACCGCAATGCGCAATAAAGACAAGTGGAATAATATTAAAACAGGTAAATGAATTTAAATATCTGGGAACAATGTTAACCTCAAACGGTAGATGTACAACAGAGGTGAGATTCAGAATAGCTCAGGCAAAAGCAGCTTTCAAAAAAAAAAAAAATGAGGAAGATAATGTGCAATCTATTTTTGACAATAGAAACAAGAAAAAGAGTTCTTAAATGTTATGTAGAGCCAGTCTTAACACATGGGTGTGAATCATGGACAGTATGTCAACAGACAAGAAAATCACTGGAGTCTGCAGAAATGTGGTTTTACAGAAGAATGTTGAGAATACCATGGACAGCTAAGAAGAGAGTGAAAATGTTCTGAAAAAGGCCAAAGCAAAAAGAGAGCTAGTTTCCAATATTAGGAAGAAACAATCATCATTTTCTGGCCATGTAATGAGAAGAGAACAACTTGAATATATTGTAACAACTGGGAAAATTGAGGGACGAAGATATAGAGGGAAGCAAAGAGAAAAGATACCAGACAGCTTAAGAGAATGGCTTCGCAGACGGTCAAAAATGGAAATGATAAATAACTGTCAAGATCGAGAGCTGTGGAGAGGCGTGATCACCTGCGCCAGCTGGCATGGCAATTGATGATGATAATGATAGAAAAACACAGGGAGCTATATAAATGACCTCCAGGCTGTAAATAGAATGGAATCACATCGTAACTATCATGACGTGTTTAACTACAGGAGCTGTAGACCACTGACGTCACCCACAATAAGCCATGAGTGCAAAGCGAAACAAGCTGATTTGAGAGCCAGGACAGATGCTCATATTTTAGCAGAGAGGTACACCTTCCAAGGGTTGCTGTAGTTTGCCATATTCTAGCAGAGAGGTACACCTTCCAAGGGTTGCTGTAGTTTGCCATATTCTACCAGAGAGGTACACCTTCCAAGGGTTGCTGTAGTTTGCCATATTCTAGCAGAGAGGTACACCTTCCAAGGGTTGCTGTAGTTTGCCATATTCTAGCAGAGAGGTACACCTTCCAAGGGTTGCTGTAGTTTGCCATATTCTAACCTATAGTTCATGTCATGATCCGTCATCGCTGACAATTGATTCCAAATATTTAGATTTGTTAGCAGATAAGAGCAGATATATTCTTCCTCTTTCATTCATCATTGCCTTTCAGGTTTGTGTAAAAGTAAAAAGTCAAGAGCCCCCGTCACGCCAAGTGGCGTATAGGGAATATGGTGTTAGTGACGATAAGTTTTACAGACCTTCAGCACATGATTTTTGGGGTAATGTGGTCGGTATTACGCCCGTGCCGCTTCACTTTCCCAGAAAAAAATCCGGTACCCGTTAAAGGCTGGGTGAACCGTTAGCCGTTGAGATCGAACCTTACCTCTTTTTCAGCTTCGAGGGGAAATATTATTTGTGGTCTTTTGCTCTTCTGTTCGCCTCTGCTGCTGTTATCTTTCCTAGTGCTTCTAATATTCCATCAATCCATCTTTTGCTCTTCTGTTCGCCTCTCCTGCTGTTATGTTTCCTAGTGCTTCTATATTCCATCAATCCATCGTTTGCTCTTCTGTTCGCCTCTCCTGCTGTTATGTTTCCTAGTGCTTCTAATATTCCATCAATCCATCTTTTGCTCTTCTGTTCGCCTCTGCTGCTGTTATCTTTCCTAGTGCTTCTAATATTCCATCAATCCATCTTTGTCTCTTCTGTTCGCCTCTCCTGCTGTTATGTTTCCTAGTGCTTCTAATATTCCATCAATCCATCTTTTGCTCTTCTGTTCGCCTCTCCTGCTGTTATGTTTCCTAGTGCTTCTAATATTCCATCAATCCATCTTTGTCTCCTCTGTTCGCCTCTGCTGCTGTTATGTTTCCTAGTGCTTCTAATATTCCATCAATCCATCTTTTGCTCTTCTGTTCGCCTCTGCTGCTGTTATGTTTCCTAGTGCTTCTAATATTCCATCAATCCATCTTTGTCTCTTCTGTTCGCCTCTCCTGCTGTTATGTTTCCTAGTGCTTCTAATATTCCATCAATCCATCTTTTGCTCTTCTGTTCGCCTCTCCTGCTGTTATGTTTCCTAGTGCTTCTAATATTCCATCAATCCATCTTTGTCTCCTCTGTTCGCCTCTGCTGCTGTTATGTTTCCTAGTGTTTCTAATATTCCATCAATCCATCTTTTGCTCTTCTGTTCGCCTCTGATGCTGTTATGTTTCCTAGTGTTTCTAATATTCCATCAATCCATCTTTGTCTCTTCTGTTCGCCTCTGCTGCTGTTATCTTTCCTAGTGCTTCTAATATTCCATCAATCCATCTTTGTCTCTTCTGTTCGCCTCTGCTGCTGTTATGTTTCCTAGTGTTTCTAATATTCCATCAATCCATCTTTGTCTCTTCTGTTCGCCTCTGCTGCTGTTATCTTTCCTAGTGCTTCTAATCTTCCATTTATCCATCGTTTTCATGGTCGACCCTTGGGTCTGGTATTCTGGTAGCGTTTATTGGAGGCTCGTTGTGATCACTCTGCCTAGATATCAAATATAATAAATATGACTGTTATATGAGCTGTGTAATTGTTGTGGATTCCAACTCGGAATTGTGTGTTTTATGTCTACAGTTTGTTTGCTGCAACCTTGTAGTTTGTTTTGTCTTTCTGTTAGTTCAGCTGAGCAATATCATTCTATGTTTATTTTCTGTATTTGCTTGCTGGTGTTCGCCCGATTAATAAAGGAATATACTTCTTCGTCGTCCGCCCTTAAAAGGACGTTAAGTGGACGTGTCTGCGTTGTGTTGTGGTTTGCAGTATAGCTGTGATATTTGCGCCTTTCGGCCCAACACATCCGACTTCAGTATGACATTTCTGAGTACCGGGTTGTCTTCCCTCTTCTATTCCTACACGCTTGGCCAGATTAGACAGGTTAATCTGTTACTAGAGGCACCACGGAGAGGTGGAGCAGGGTCTGGATGGTTCTGGTTCACCGATCCTGGCGCAAGCCATCAGCTGTGGGTCGCTGACAACTTTCAGCTCTGGTGCTGTGGGTCGTTGACAACTTCCAGCTCTGGTGATGTGGGTCGCTGACAACTTCCAGCTCTGGTGCTGTGGGTCGCTGACAACTTCCAGCTCTGGTGCTGTGGGTCGCTGATAACTTCCAGCTCTAGTGCTGTGAGTCGCTGACAACTTCCAGCTCTAGTGCTGTGGGTCGCTGACAACTTCCAGCTCTAGTGCTGTGGGTCGCTGACAACTTCCAGCTCTAGTGCTGTGGGTCGCTGACAACTTCCAGCTCTAGTGCTGTGGGTCGCTGACAACTTTCAGCTCTCGTGCTGTGGGTCGCTGACAACTTCCAGCACTAGTGCTGTGGGTCGCTGACAACTTCCAGCTCTGGTGCTGTGGGTCGCTGACAACTTCCAGCTCTAGTGCTGTGGATTGCTGACAACTTCCAGCTCTGGTGCTGTGGGTCGCTAACAACTTCCAGCTCTAGTGCTGTGGGTCGCTGATAACTTCCAGCTCTAGTGTTGTGGGTCGCTGACAATTTCCAGCTCTGGTGCTGTGGGTCGCTGACAACTTCCAGCTCTAGTGCTGTGGGTCGCTGACAACTTCCAGCTCTGGTGCTGTGGGTCGCTGACAACTTCCAGCTCTGGTGCTGTGGGTCGCTGATAACTTCCAGCTCTAGTGCTGTGAGTCGCTGACAACTTCCAGCTCTAGTGCTGTGGGTCGCTGACAACTTCCAGCTCTAGTGCTGTGGGTCGCTGACAACTTCCAGCTCTAGTGCTGTGGGTCGCTGACAACTTCCAGCTCTAGTGCTGTGGGTCGCTGACAACTTTCAGCTCTCGTGCTGTGGGTCGCTGACAACTTCCAGCACTAGTGCTGTGGGTCGCTGACAACTTCCAGCTCTGGTGCTGTGGGTCGCTGACAACTTCCAGCTCTAGTGCTGTGGATTGCTGACAACTTCCAGCTCTGGTGCTGTGGGTCGCTAACAACTTCCAGCTCTAGTGCTGTGGGTCGCTGATAACTTCCAGCTCTAGTGTTGTGGGTCGCTGACAATTTCCAGCTCTGGTGCTGTGGGTCGCTGACAACTTCCAGCTCTAGTGCTGTGGGTCGCTGACAACTTCCAGCTCTGGTGCTGTGGGTCGCTGACAACTTCCAGCTCTGGTGCTGTGGGTCGCTGACAACTTCCAGCTCTGGTGCTGTGGGTCGCTAACAACTTCCAGCTCTAGTGCTGTGGGTCGCTGACAACTTCCAGCTCTGGTGCTGTGGGTCGTTGACAACTTCCAGCTATAGTGCTGTGGGTCGCTGACAACTTCCAGCTCTAGTGCTGTGGGTCGCTGACAACTTCCAGCTCTGGTGATGTGGGTCGCTGACAACTTCCAGCTCTGGTGCTGTGGGTCGCTGACAACTTCCAGCTCTAGTGCTGTGGGTCGCTGACAACTTCCAGCTCTGGTGCTGTGGGTCGCTGACAACTTCCAGCTCTAGTGCTGTGGGTCGCTGACAACTTCCAGCTCTAGTGCTGTGGGTCGCTGACAACTTCCAGCTCTGGTGCTGTGGGTCGCTGACAACTTCCAGCTCTGGTGCTGTGTGGCGCGTCTTCGTCTCCATTTTCTGTATTTGAGTCTGTTAGCTGTTTCGAGATCTTGATCATTTATTGTTGCAGCAATGACACCCACAATGACACCCACAATGACACCCACAATGACACCTACAATGACACCCACAATGACACCCACAATGACACCCGCAATGACACCCACAATGACACCCACAATGACACCCACAATGCTCCCACAATGACACCCACAATGACACCCACAATGACACCCACAATGACACCCACAATGACACCCACAATGACACCCACAATGACACCCACAATGACACCCGCAATGCTCCCACAATGACACCCACAATGACACCCACAATGACACCCACAATGACACCCACAATGACACCCACAATGACACCCACAATGACACCCACAATGACACCCGCAATGCTCCCACAATGACACCCACAATGACACCCACAATGACACCCACAATGACACCCACAATGACACCCACAATGACACCCACAATGACACCCACAATGACACCCACAATGACACCCGCAATGCTCCCACAATGACACCCACAATGACACCCACAATGACACCCACAATGACACCCACAATGACACCCACAATGACACCCACAATGTTCCCACAGCATTGATCTCCTTGCCAATTACAAAAATACGTGTTTTCTCTTCGTTGCATCAAGCCCAACATCTTGAAAAACAAAAAACGGTTGGCAAGGATCTGCGAATAAAAAAAAAACATGTATTGGAAACAAACATCAGCAGCTATACGAATTAGCAACCAAACAGAACAATTCCAATATATAAAACAAGGAGCCAGACAAGTCTGTGTTCTGTCGCTGGATTTTGTTTTCACTTTACAGCGAAAATATTATGAGATCAATAGTAGACACAAAAAAGGAAATGAAGTCAATGGTCACAACATAAATAATTTGCGATAT
Organism: Megaustenia siamemsis; assembly: GCA_032433765.1. Classification (NCBI taxonomy): domain Eukaryota; kingdom Metazoa; phylum Mollusca; class Gastropoda; order Stylommatophora; family Ariophantidae; genus Megaustenia; species Megaustenia siamemsis. Next base: position 12,964,648 of record JAVIAB010000026.1, on the reverse strand, counting down.
GCAGATGTCAGAGTCTTAATAGCAAAGACAGAGAATAAACTACAAGAAATAATAGACATAACAGTAAAAGAAAGCAACAAGAAAGGTCTCAGTCTGAATAGTAAGAAAACAGAAGTAATGGTCATATCGAAGAAACAATCATCACCATCATGCAGTTGGTAGCAAGCAATCATGTCATGACAGACAGTTGGTAGCAAGCAATTATGTCATGACAGACAGTTGGTAGCAAGCAATCATGTCATGACAGACAGTTGGTAGCAAGCAATCATGTCATGACAGACAGTTGGTAGCAAGCAATCATGACTTGACAGACGATTGGTAGCAAGCAATCATGTCTTGACTGACAGTTGGTAGCAAGCAATCATGTCTTGACAGACAGTTGGTAGCAAGCAATCATGACTTGACAGACAGTGGTAGCAAGCAATCATGTCTTGACAGATGTTTGGTAGCAAGCAATCATGACTTGACAGACAGTTGGTAGCAAGCAATCATGTCTTGACAGACAGTTGGTAGCAAGCAATCATGTCATGACAGACAGTTGGTAGCAAGCAATCATGACTTGACAGACGATTGGTAGCAAGCAATCATGTCTTGACTGACAGTTGGTAGCAAGCAATCATGTCTTGACAGACAGTTGGTAGCAAGCAATCATGTCTTGACAGACAGTTGGTAGCAAGCAATCATGTCATGACAGACAGTTGGTAGCAAGCAATCATGTCTTGACAGATGTTTGGTAGCAAGCAATCATGACTTGACAGACAGTTGGTAGCAAGCAATCATGTCTTGACAGACAGTTGGTAGCAAGCAATCATGACTTGACAGACAGTTGGTAGCAAGCAATCATAAATGAGTAGTTTGGTAAAATATTAGCGTCTTATACTGGATGTTATTTTGTTGAACAGCTTCTCTCGTGGCTGAATCTGCCAACATTGGACAGACAGACCCGACCGCTGAACGAACAAAATGTGTTGTGACTAGCCTTATCTCCTTCCTCCTGCGCATTTTGTCTTCTGAATTTGACATCAGCACTGCCTCAAAAGTTGATATGCCATTTTTTTTATTTTTGTTCTCCATGTGCTACAATCTGCAACCAGATTTTCCCAGTTTCTTTCACTGATTGAGAATCCCCTCAAGGAAGCCCTGCAAACATCCTTATATCTCAGCACTGGTCTGTTCTTTGGTCTGTTTCCGTCCTTAAGTTCGTTACACAATATTTGTTTGGGACTACGATTGTTTGCCATTCTTCTTGCTACTACTTCTAAGTGTTGCCATGATGGTTGGGAGTTCGACTCGTTGTAAGACATTAGAGTTTGTTACGAAGAATTGATATTCTTCTTACTACTACTTCTAAGTGTTGCTATGATGGTTGGGAGCTAGACTCGTTGTAAGACATTAGAGTTGGTTACATTCTCTTGCCATTTGATGTTCATGAACTTTCGAAGGCAACGTACATAAAGCCGTTTAACCTTTTCTCTTGTCGTGCTCAGATAAGAATCATCATCATCATCATCAACAAGTACCATGCCTGCTGGCGTAGGTGATCATGTCTCTCCACAACTTTCGATCTAGACAGTTATTTATCATTTCTGTTGTTGACCTTCTGCCAAGCCATTCTCTTAAGCTGTCTGGTATCTTTTCTCTTTGCTTCCCTCTATCTCTTCGTCCCTCACTTTTCCCAGTTGTTACAATATATTCCAGCTGTTCCCTGTTCATTACATGGCCAAAATAATATTATTGTTTCTTCCTAATATTGGAAATTAGCTCTCTTTTTACTTTTGCCTCTTTCAGAACGTTTTCATTACTCTTCTTAGCTGTCCATGGTATTCTCAACATTCTTCTGTAAAACCACATTTCTACAGACTCCAGTGATTTTCTGTCTGTTGTCCTATTGTCCATGATTCACATCCATATGTTAAGACTGGCTCTACATTACATTTAAGAACCAGATAAGAATCCGAAATAAAAAGTAACAGACATTAAAAACGCATTAGAGTGTTGCAACACCACTTTCCTGTATCAATAAAAAAGCACAAAATCAATATAGAAACGATTGCTTGTGTTGAGCTATTGTTATATAACAGAATTATTGTGAAACAGACCAAGCAGAATATTACTAAAGTGTTGTTTAGACACTAAAGGAGAAATGAAACAAAAAATATATAAACATTTTACGGTTAAACTTTTACGTAATTATTAGATGACATAAATTATAAACGTTTCGGCTTAATAGGGCTTCGCTTGAACAAACAAATAACACACACAGATATGTAAGTAAAAAGTTCCTGCTGAAGGCCTATTGAGCCGAAACGTCTTTCAAATTTGTGTCATCCATTAATTACGTAAATCTTTAATTATTCAATTTTTTTTTTTTCATTTCTCCTTCATTCTCAGCTTTACTGCAGCCTCGCGATTTTATGCATTTCTTTTACTCCTGTTAGGAAACTACAGTCTGGTTGGTATATAACACAGCATGTGTATGGAGGGTCTATGTTCGTGTTTGACGATGCGTCACACATTTGCCTCGAGGCTTCTATGGCTTTGTCAAGTTGAGAATCGGTTGAAAATAGGAAGATACAATAAAAGTAATGATTTGTTCATGTGACAAGGCTGTGGCGGATCAATACAATTGAAATAAAAATCAATATATTGAAAAGAAGGACAAGTTTAGATCGAGAGGGTGTTCTCCAATAGGTGGGTACGTGGGGTAGGAGAATCAGCAGAGAGGGTAGACGGGATAGGAGAAACAACAGAGAGGGTAGACGGGATAAGAGAATCAGCAGAGAGGGTAGACGGGATAGGAGAATCAGCAGAGAGGGTAGACGGGATAGGAGGAACAGCAGAGAGGGTACATGGGATAGGAGAAACAACAGAGAGGGTACATGGGATAGGAGAAACAACAGAGAGGGTAGACGGGATAGGAGAAACAACAGAGAGGGTACATGGGATAGGAGAAACAGCAGAGAGGGTACATGTGATAGGAGAAACTACAGAGAGGGTACATGTGATAGGAGAAACAGCAGAGAGGGTACATGGGATAGGAGAAACAGCAGAGAGGGTACATGGGATAGGAGAAACAGCAGAGAGGGTACATGGGATAGGAGAAACAGCAGAGAGGGTACATGGGATAGGAGAAAAAACAGAGAGGGTACATGGATAGGAGAAACAGCAGAGAGGGTACATGGGATAGGAGAATCAGCAGAGAGGGTACATGGGATAGGAGAAAAAAACAGAGAGGGTACATGGGGTAGGAGAAAAAACAGAGAGGGTACATGGGATAGGAGAAACAACAGAGAGGGTACATGGGTAGGAGAAAAAACAGAGAGGGTACATGGGATAGGAGAAACAGCAGAGAGGGTACATGGGATAGGAGAATCAGCAGAGAGGGTACATGGGATAGGAGAAACAACAGAGAGGGTACATGGGATAGGAGAAAAAACAGAGAGGGTACATGGGATAGGAGAAACAACAGAGAGGGTACATGGGATAGGAGAAACAACAGAGAGGGTACATGGATAGGAGAATCAGCAGAGAGGGTACATGGGATAGGAGAAACAACAGAGAGGGTACATGGGATAGGAGAAAAAACAGAGAGGGTACATGGGATAGGAGAAACAGCAGAGAGGGTACATGGGATAGGAGAAACAACAGAGAGGGTACATGGGATAGGAGAAACTACAGAGAGGGTACATGGGATAGGAGAAACAGCAGAGAGGGTACATGGGATAGGAGAAAAACAGAGAGTGTACATGGGATAGGAGAAACAGCAGAGAGGGTACATGGGATAGGAGAAAAAACAGAGAGGGTACATGGGATAGGAGAAACAGCAGAGAGGGTACATGGGATAGGAGAAAAAACAGAGAGGGTACATCGGATAGGAGAAACAGCAGAGAGGGTACATGGGAAAGGAGGAACAGCAGAGAGGATACATGGGATATGAGAAACAACAGAGAGGGAACATGGGATAGAAGAAAAAACAGAGAGGGAACATGGGATAGGAGAAAACAACAGAGAGGGAACATGGAATAGGAGGAAAAGCAGAGAGGATACATGGGATAGGAGGAACAGCAGAGAGGATACATGGGATAAGGGAAACAACAGCGAGGGTACATGGGAAAGGAGGAACAGCAGAGTGGGTACATGGGATAGGAGGAACAGCAGAGAGGATACATGGGATATGAGAAACAACAGCGAGGGTACATGGGATAGGAGGAACAGCAGAGTGGGTACATGGGATACGAGGAACAGCAGAGAGGATACATGGGATAGGAGGAACAGCAGAGAGGATACATGGGATAGGAGAAACAACAGCGAGGGTACATGGGATAGGATAAACAGCAGAGAGGGTACATGGGATAGGAGGAAAAGCAGAGAGGATACATGGGATAGGAGGAACAGCAGAGAGGATACATGGGATAGGAGAAACAACAGCGAGGGTACATGGGATAGGTGGAACAGCAGAGAGGGTACATGGGATAGGAGGAACAGCAGAGAGGGTACATGGGATAGGAGGAACAGCAGAGAGGATACATGGGACAGGAGGAACAGCAGAGAGGATACATGGGATAGGAGAAACAACAGAGAGGATACATAGGATAGGAGGAACAGCAGAGAGGATACATGGGATAGGAGGAACAGCAGAGAGGGTACATGGGATAGGAGGAACAGCAGAGAGGATACATGGGATAGGAGGAACAGCAGAGAGGATACATGGGATAGGAGGAACAGCAGAGAGGGTACATGGGATAGGAGGAACAGCAGAGAGGATACATGGGATAGGAGGAACAGCAGAGAGGATACATGGGATAGGAGAAACAGCAGAGAGGATACATGGGATAGGAGGAACAGCAGAGAGGGTACATGGGATAGGAGAAACAACAGAGAGGGTACATGGGATAGGAGGAACAGCAGAGAGGATACATGGGATAGGAGGAACAGCAGAGAGGATACATGGGATAGGAGGAACAGCAGAGAGGGTACATGGGATAGGAAAAACAACAGAGAGGGTACATGGGATAGGAGGAACAGCAGAGAGGATACATGGGATAGGAGGAACAACAGCGAGGGTACATGGGATAGGTGGAACAGCAGAGAGGGTACATGGGATAGGAGGAACAGCAGAGAGGGTACATGGGATAGGAGGAACAGCAGAGAGGATACATGGGATAGGAGAAACAACAGACAGGATACATAGGATAGGAGGAACAGCAGAGAGGATACATGGGATAGGAGGAACAGCAGAGAGGATACATGGGATAGGAGGAACAGCAGAGAGGGTACATGGGATAGGAGGAACAGCAGAGAGGATACATGGGATAGGAGGAACAGCAGAGAGGATACATGGGATAGGAGGAACAGCAGAGAGGGTACATGGGATAGGAGGAACAGCAGAGAGGATACATGGGATAGGAGGAACAGCAGAGAGGATACATGGGATAGGAGGAACAGCAGAGAGGGTACATGGGATAGGAGAAACAACAGAGTGGGTACATGGGATAGGAGGAACAGCAGAGAGGATACATGGGATAGGAGGAACAGCAGAGAGGATACATGGGATAGGAGGAACAGCAGAGAGGATACATGGGATAGGAAAAACAACAGAGAGGGAACATGGGATAGGAGGAACAGCAGAGAGGATACATGGGATAGGAGGAACAGCAGAGAGGATACATGGGATAGGAAAAACAACAGAGAGGGAACATGGGATAGGAGAAACAGCAGAGAGGGTACATGGGATAGGAGGAACAGCAGAGAGGATACATGGGATAGGAGGAACAGCAGAGAGGATACATGAGATAGGAGGAACAGCAGGGAGGATACAATGGGATAGGAGGAACAGCAGAGAGGATACATGGGATAGGAGGAACAGCAGAGAGGATACATGGGATAGGAGGAACAGCAGAGAGGATACATGGGATAGGAGGAACAGCAGAGAGGATACATGGATAGGAGAAACAACAGAGAGGATACATGGGATAGGAGGAACAGCAGAGAGGGTACATGGGATAGGAGGAACAGCAGAGAGGATACATGGGATAGGAGGAACAGCAGAGAGGATACATGGGATAGGAGGAACAGCAGAGAGGATACATGGGATAGGAGGAACAGCAGAGAGGGTACATGGGATAGGAGAAACAACAGAGAGGGTACATGGGATAGGAGAAACAACAGAGAGGGTACATGGGATAGGAGAAACAACAGAGAGGGTACATGGGATAGGAGAAACAACAGAGAGGGTACATGGGATAGGAGAAACAACAGAGAGGGTACATGGGATAGGAGAAACAGCAGAGAGGGTACATGGGATAGGAGAAACAGCAGAGAGGGTACATGGGATAGGAGAAACAACAGAGAGGGTACATGGGATAGGAGAAACAACAGAGAGGGTACATGGGATAGGAGAAACAACAGAGAGGGTACATGGGATAGGAGAAACAACAGAGAGGGTAGACGGGATAGGAGAAACAGCAGAGAGGGTACATGGGATAGGAGAAACAACAGAGAGGGTACATGGGATAGGCGAAACAACAGAGAGGGTAGACGGGATAGGAGAAACAGCAGAGAGGGTACATGGGATAGGAGAAACAACAGAGAGGGTAGATGGGATAGGAGAAACAACAGAGAGGGTACATGGGATAGGAGAAACAGCAGAGAGGGTACATGTGATAGGAGAAACTACAGAGAGGGTACATGTGATAGGAGAAACAGCAGAGAGGGTACATGGGATAGGAGAAACAGCAGAGAGGGTACATGGGATAGGAGAAACAGCAGAGAGGGTACATGGGATAGGAGAAACAGCAGAGAGGGTACATGGGATAGGAGAAAAAACAGAGAGGGTACATGGGATAGGAGAAACAGCAGAGAGGGTACATGGGATAGGAGAATCAGCAGAGAGGGTACATGGGATAGGAGAAAAAACAGAGAGGGTACATGGGGTAGGAGAAAAAACAGAGAGGGTACATGGGATAGGAGAAACAACAGAGAGGGTACATGGGGTAGGAGAAAAAACAGAGAGGGTACATGGGATAGGAGAAACAGCAGAGAGGGTACATGGGATAGGAGAATCAGCAGAGAGGGTACATGGGATAGGAGAAACAACAGAGAGGGTACATGGGATAGGAGAAAAACAGAGAGGGTACATGGGATAGGAGAAAACACAGAGAGGGTACATGGGATAGGAGAAACAACAGAGAGGGTACATGGGATAGGAGAATCAGCAGAGAGGGTACATGGGATAGGAGAAACAACAGAGAGGGTACATGGGATAGGAGAAAAAACAGAGAGGGTACATGGGATAGGAGAAACAGCAGAGAGGGTACATGGGATAGGAGAAACAACAGAGAGGGTACATGGGATAGGAGAAACTACAGAGAGGGTACATGGGATAGGAGAAACAGCAGAGAGGGTACATGGGATAGGAGAAAAAACAGAGAGTGTACATGGGATAGGAGAAACAGCAGAGAGGGTACATGGGATAGGAGAAAAAACAGAGAGGGTACATGGGATAGGAGAAACAGCAGAGAGGGTACATGGGATAGGAGAAAAAACAGAGAGGGTACATCGGATAGGAGAAACAGCAGAGAGGGTACATGGGAAAGGAGGAACAGCAGAGAGGATACATGGGATATGAGAAACAACAGAGAGGGAACATGGGATAGAAGAAAAAAACAGAGAGGGAACATGGGATAGGAGAAACAACAGAGAGGGAACATGGAATAGGAGGAAAAGCAGAGAGGATACATGGGATAGGAGGAACAGCAGAGAGGATACATGGGATAAGGGAAACAACAGCGAGGGTACATGGGAAAGGAGGAACAGCAGAGTGGGTACATGGGATAGGAGGAACAGCAGAGAGGATACATGGGATATGAGAAACAACAGCGAGGGTACATGGGATAGGAGGAACAGCAGAGTGGGTACATGGGATACGAGGAACAGCAGAGAGGATACATGGGATAGGAAGAACAGCAGAGAGGATACATGGGATAGGAGAAACACAGCGAGGGTACATGGGATAGGAGAAACAGCAGAGAGGGTACATGGGATAGGAGGAAAAGCAGAGAGGATACATGGGATAGGAGGAACAGCAGAGAGGATACATGGGATAGGAGAAACAACAGCGAGGGTACATGGGATAGGTGGAACAGCAGAGAGGGTACATGGATAGGAGGAACAGCAGAGAGGGTACATGGGATAGGAGGAACAGCAGAGAGGATACATGGGACAGGAGGAACAGCAGAGAGGATACATGGGATAGGAGAAACAACAGAGAGGATACATAGGATAGGAGGAACAGCAGAGAGGATACATGGGATAGGAGGAACAGCAGAGAGGGTACATGGGATAGGAGGAACAGCAGAGAGGATACATGGGATAGGAGGAACAGCAGAGAGGATACATGGGATAGGAGGAACAGCAGAGAGGGTACATGGGATAGGAGGAACAGCAGAGAGGGTACATGAGATAGGAGAAACAACAGAGAGGGTACATGGGATAGGAGGAACAGCAGAGAGGATACATGGGATAGGAGGAACAGCAGAGAGGATACATGAGATAGGAGGAACAGCAGGGAGGATACAATGGGATAGGAGGAACAGCAGAGAGGATACATGGGATAGGAGGAACAGCAGAGAGGATACATGGGATAGGAGGAACAGCAGAGAGGATACATGGGATAGGAGGAACAGCAGAGAGGATACATGGGATAGGAGAAACAACAGAGAGGATACATGGGATAGGAGGAACAGCAGAGAGGGTACATGGGATAGGAGGAACAGCAGAGAGGATACATGGGATAGGAGGAACAGAAGAGAGGATACATGGGATAGGAGAAACAGCAGAGAGGATACATGGGATAGGAGGAACAGCAGAGAGGGTACATGGGATAGGAGAAACAACAGAGAGGGTACATGGGATAGGAGGAACAGCAGAGAGGATACATGGGATAGGAGGAACAGCAGAGAGGATACATGGGATAGGAGGAACAGCAGAGAGGGTACATGGGATAGGAAAAACAACAGAGAGGGTACATGGGATAGGAGGAACAGCAGAGAGGATACATGGGATAGGAGGAACAACAGCGAGGGTACATGGGATAGGTGGAACAGCAGAGAGGGTACATGGGATAGGAGGAACAGCAGAGAGGGTACATGGGATAGGAGGAACAGCAGAGAGGATACATGGGACAGGAGGAACAGCAGAGAGGATACATGGGATAGGAGAAACAACAGAGAGGATACATAGGATAGGAGGAACAGCAGAGAGGATACATGGGATAGGAGGAACAGCAGAGAGGGTACATGGATAGGAGGAACAGCAGAGAGGATACATGGGATAGGAGGAACAGCAGAGAGGATACATGGGATAGGAGGAACAGCAGAGAGGGTACATGGGATAGGAGGAACAGCAGAGAGGATACATGGGATAGGAGCAACAGCAGAGAGGATACATGGGATAGGAGGAACAGCAGAGAGGGTACATGGGATAGGAGAAACAACAGAGAGGGTACATGGGATAGGAGGAACAGCAGAGAGGATACATGGGATAGGAGGAACAGCAGAGAGGATACATGGGATAGGAGGAACAGCAGAGAGGATACATGGGATAGGAAAAACAACAGAGAGGGAACATGGGATAGGAGGAACAGCAGAGAGGATACATGGGATAGGAGGAACAGCAGAGAGGATACATGGGATAGGAAAAACAACAGAGAGGGAACATGGGATAGGAGAAACAGCAGAGAGGGTACATGGGATAGGAGGAACAGCAGAGAGGATACATGGGATAGGAGGAACAGCAGAGAGGATACATGAGATAGGAGGAACAGCAGGGAGGATACAATGGGATAGGAGGAACAGCAGAGAGGATACATGGGATAGGAGGAACAGCAGAGAGGATACATGGGATAGGAGGAACAGCAGAGAGGATACATGGGATAGGAGGAACAGCAGAGAGGATACATGGGATAGGAGAAACAACAGAGAGGATACATGGGATAGGAGGAACAGCAGAGAGGGTACATGGGATAGGAGGAACAGCAGAGAGGATACATGGGATAGGAGGAACAGCAGAGAGGATACATGGGATAGGAGGAACAGCAGAGAGGATACATGGGATAGGAGGAACAGCAGAGAGGGTACATGGGATAGGAGAAACAACAGAGAGGGTACATGGGATAGGAGGAACAGCAGAGAGGATACATGGGATAGGAGGAACAGCAGAGAGGATACATGGGATAGGAGGAACAGCAGAGAGGATACATGGGATAGGAAAAACAACAGAGAGGGAACATGGGATAGGAGAAACAGCAGAGAGGATACATGGGATAGGAGGAACAGAGAACACAACCAAAGAGCGAACTATTACTTTTATGAACATTTAGAGGTAACAGACAACAAAACAAAGAGGAATATGATGGAGAATAAATAGAAGGAGTAAAAACAGAATAAAAGAAAATGAAAGGAAGATGCACGAAAAAGAAAAGTGGAAGAAGAATAAGCTAGAGGCATAAACAAGAAGAAGAAGGAGAAAGGAGAAATAGAATAAGAAAAGAAGAAGTGGTGGGGGGGGAGGTAAGAAGAAAGAAAATAAGAAAAGACGAATAAGAAAAAGAGATGGAGGAAGGAAAGTATAAAAGGTGGAAGAAATGGACGAGGAAGAAGATGAGGAGGAAATAGAGGAGGAGGCAAAAGAAGAAAAAACCAAGAAGAAGAAAAAGAGGAGGAAGTACTGTCAGAGCACTCGACCTGTGATTAGATTTCGTTAATCGATTTAAAGAGCATGAATTTTATCCAAATTACTTCGGCTCTTTTTTTTTTTTTTAAATTAAATTAATTATGGATATATCTTTGTCCTTTATAAATTGTTGTGGGGCTTGCACAGAATGTTATCTGTTATATTTATTTCATTGAAGCTGAAAATTGCCTAGAAGATTGCCTCTAAATGTGACTTTGACATTTCCTATGTATTCTTCTTTTCTCTCTCTCTCTCTCTCTCTCTCTCTCTCCCTCCCTCTGTATCCTGGAACCTCCTGCCGCCAATAATCTAATAAAAAGCCTGGCTCCTCTTTTCCCATCCATTGAAAGAACAACGTTTTATATTGTGATCTATATTTAATAACAGGGTGATCCCACTGTAACCCGCTGACCTGACCTCGCTCTGAAACACAATTAATTTTTAAAGCTACCTCATTGGCGCAAACAAAAAAAGGCGCGTTCAGCAAGATGGAAACCCCGTTAGATTTGATACAAGTTTTTTTTTTTTCCTTTTAAAATGTAACTTTCCACGTAATAAAATTATTTCAAATATTGAATTATTCTCCAAAACATAATTTCAAATTCGATTTTCCCTGATCAATTTTAGCAAATATGTTTTTGTATTATCTGAAAGGGTCTCACTGGGTTAGAGAGATGCTGCTATCAAAAGTTTGAATTCTGTGCCCAGTATCTCTTGTCCAGATAGATGTAATCGAGAGTCTAATCCTATCTGAGACGCGCAATAAAATGTACATCATCATCATCATCGAGTGCCTTCTCAGCAACGAAGGTTGGCTACCATGGATCGCCATTCTACTCTGTTTCTTGCTTTGATGGTGCAGGCTGTCATAGATTGACTTGTCCATCTTTTGATGTTACTCGTCCGTGTTAGTCTTGGTCTGCCTCTGCCTCTTTTACCTTGTATTTTCCCTTCCAATATTACTTTTAGTAGGCTGTTGTGTCTTTTAACATGCCCCAAAAATTTCATTTGTCTTGTCTTAATTGTATTTAGTAGTTCTCTATTTATTTTCTGTTGTTTTAAAACTTCATCGTTTGTTATCTTTTCTTTCCATCCAATTCTACCTATTCTTCTATAAATCCACATTTCAAAGGCTTCAATTTTCTGTTCTGGCAATAAAATGTACATAGGTTACTTAATTTGTGTACATCAGTAATAAGTAAAAGTAAGGGAAAAACAGAGAGTGTACTGATGTTCTGTTCATCTTAAAACAGCTAGCAGAACAGACAACAGAACAGAATCAACATGTGTACATAGCTTTCACTGACCATGAAGAAACATCCGACAGAGTAAACAGAGAACAACTGTAGGAGATACTAACAACATAAGGAGTAAGCCAACATCTAACCAACCTAATAAAAGTCTCTACGTCAACAGCCGCTGCAGGTCAGAACAGCAACAGGCTACACAGACCACTTCGAAGTTAGATCAGATGTAAGACAGGGGTGCGTACTATCCCCTCTACTGTTTATTACATACATGGACCATATATGCAAGCTAGCCAACCATTAGAGACAGAGGAGATCAACGAGCTTCTATTTGCAGACGATCAGGCACTAATACATGAAACAATAGAAGACCTACAAGAACACTTAAACAAACTCAACATCCCAGGCACAAAATACAACATGAAAATCAACATCAACAAAACAGAAGTCATGAATGTCGCCAAAAATAAACAGAACATCACATAACTATAGAAGGCAGACAACTAAAACAAGTAGAGGAATTCAAATACCTAGGAAGTCTAATGACAAACGATAATTCCCAAACAGCAGAGATAGAATCAAGATGCAACAAAGCTTGTCAAATCATCGGACAGTTATCACCTCTATTGTCCAACAAGGAGATAAATCTGGAGGCAAAACGAGCACTATACAATACAATCTTCATCCCAACGTTGTGCTACCAATGCCAGACCTGGACCCTAGATGCAAGAACAATAAGAAAATAACCTCTACAGAGACGAAATGTGTTAGACGAATGACAGGAAACAGTCTGAGAGATAAGATCAGAAATGAAGAGCTGAGAAAAAAAGCTAGGAATAACTCCCGCAATAGAATATATAAAGAAACAACAGATAAAATTGTTTGGCCACGTGACAAGGCAGAAAGATCAAAACACAAAACAACGACCATTCAATAAAAGTTGCGAGAACACCAGACCCAAGGGCCGACCACGAAAAAGATTAATTGAGGGAATAATAGAAGCACTAGGAAATATAACAGCAGCAGAGGCAAACATAAGTGTAAAGAAACTCAAATTATATCTCCCCTCGAGGCTAAAAGGCAAATGAGGAAGGAAAGAAGAAAAAGAAGAAGGAAGAAGAAAGAAGGCCCATCAAAAAAAAATATGTATAATGAATTGTTTGTTGAACAAGAAAATGTAATTTCATAATTCATGAATTGTGTACATGAAGAGTTTCAGCAGAAGCCAGATATCAAGAACACTTTTGGGCGAATCAAGGAATTGTTTTCTTGTAACATCATACCGGCTGGGGTAGGCGATCATGTCATTCCACTACCTTCTATCTACAGTGCATCGTATCAGTTCTGTTGTTGACTGTTTTTCCATGCCATGACACCAAACTATCCACTATTTTCTTTCTTTGTCGCCCGCGATCTCTCTTTCCTTTCATTTTGCCAGTTGTAACCAAGTATTCCAACTTTCCTCTTCTCATGATGTGCCCGAAAAATGTTGATTGTTTCTTTTGTGATGTTTTTTGGAGTTCCCTTTTTGTGTTGGCCTCTTTGAGAACTTCCTCGTTGGTCTTTTTAAGTGTCCAGGGAACTTTCAACATTCTTCTGACAAATCCCATCTCTGTGACCTCTAACCGTCTTTTCATTTGTTTGTCTACTGTCCATGATTCGCTTCCATAAGTCAGAATTGGTTCTATATAGCACCGATGAACTCTCTTTCTCATTTCTATTGACATAGATTTGTTGCATAAGATATTTTTCATTTTCTGAAATGCTATTTTGGCCTGAGCTATTCTGCTTTTTATTTATGTGGTGCATCTTCCATCTGATGTCATTATTGTGCCCAAGTATTTGAAACTTTGCACTTGCTTCAGATTTGTCCTGTTTATTTTTATGCTGCATGATGGTGATGATTGTTTCTTCGATTTACCCATTACTTCTGTTTTCTTATTATTCAGACTGAGACCTTTCTTGTTGCTTTATTTTACTATTATGTCTATCATTTCTTGTAGTTCATTCTCTGTCTCTGCTGTTAAGACTGTGTTATCCGCATATTGCAAATTATTTATGTTGTGACCGTTGACTTCAATTCCTTTTTTGTCTACTATTGATCTCATAATATGTTAACAGAACACATCTTGTGATAGCATCATGAAATAAGACGTGCACATTATCTGTAGTACACAGTTTGTTGGTCATAGTCATAGAGTCTTGATAAACCGTTTGTAGCAAGCAGACATGATAAATCAGTAGCTAGAAAATATTACTGACTTATGTTTGAGGAAAATATTACTGACTTATGTTTGAGGAAAATATTACTGACTTATGTTTGATGCGTCTTTGCTGAATAGCTTCCCTCGTGGCTGAATCTGCCAATATTGGATAGACAGATCTGATCACAGAATGAAAACGACGCATTGCAGGTGCCTGGTCTCATCTCCTTTCTCCTACGCTTTTGTCTTCTGAATTTGAAATCAAAGCTACCTCGAAAGTTGTTGTGTCATGTTTTATTTGCATTTTTCTTCTCTGTTTGCTACGATCTGTCTCCAACTTTCTGTTTCTTTCCCTGATAGAGAAATCACAAAAGAAAGTCTTGCAAACATCCGTATGTCCCAAGACGGGTTGTCTTCTCTTTCCGCCAGTTATCAGCACAATAATTATTTAGGAATGCGACTATTGTCCATTCTTCTCTCGTGACCCAATTAGTCTGTGACTCCGAGGAGTTGACATGATGGATGGGAATCGCCCTGATGTAATGATTGCCTGTCACAAATACGTCACCAGTGTAGGGTGTTTGCCTACACCAGAAACTCTAGCCTACTTTTGTTCCCTCCAAAACTTAGCAAACAGTTTAGAATCGGTTTTGTTCACAATTCTCATTATTATCATCTAGTGCCGTTTTCGCATCGAGGACTGACTGCCTAGGTAGCCAAATAATTCAGTTCTTATTTTACTGACAGACATTATCATAATCTTTCCTGTTAAATTCTTGTCATAGTTTCTTCTATACATATAGTCATAGTTTCAGTTTCTTCTATACATACATACTGTCATAGTTTCTTCTATACATGCTGTCATAGTTTCTTCTATACCTTACTGTCATAGTTTCTTCTATACATACTGTCAAAGTTTCTTCTATACATACTGTCATAGTTCTTCTATACATACTGTCATAGTTTCTTCTATACATACTGTCATAGTTTCTTCTATACATACTGTCATAGTTTCTTCTATACATGCTGTCATAGTTTCTTCTATACATACTGTCATAGTTTCTTCTATACATACTGTCATAGTTTCTTCTATACATACTGTCATAGTTTCTTCTATACATGCTGTCATAGTTTCTTCTATACCTTACTGTCATAGTTTTCTTCTATACATACTGTCATAGTTTCTTCTATACATACTGTCATAGTTTCTTCTATACATACTGTCAAAGTTTCTTCTATACATACTGTCATAGTTCTTCTATACATACTGTCAAAGTTTCTTCTATACATACTGTCATAGTTTCTTCTATACATACTGTCATAGTTTCTTCTATACATGCTGTCATAGTTTCTTCTATACATACTGTCATAGTTTCTTCTATACATACTGTCAAGTTTCTTCTATACATACTGTCATAGTTTCTTCTATACATACTGTCATAGTTTCTTCTATACCTTACTGTCATAGTTTCTTCTATACATACTGTCATAGTTTCTTCTATACATACTGTCAAAGTTTCTTCTATACATACTGTCATAGTTTCTTCTATACCTTACTGTCATAGTTTCTTCTATACATACTGTCAAAGTTTCTTCTATACATACTGTCATAGTTTCTTCTATACATACTGTCATAGTTCTTCTATACATACTGTCATAGTTTCTTCTATACATACTGTCATAGTTTCTTCTATACATACTGTCTTAGTTTCTTCTTTACATACTGTCATAGTTTCTTCTATACATGCTGTCAAAGTTTCTTCTATACATATTGTCATAGTTTCTTCTATACATACTGTCATAGTTTTTTCTATACATACTGTCATAGTTTCTTCTATACATATTGTCATAGTTTCTTCTATGCATATTGTCATAGTTTCTTCTATACATACTGTCTTAGTTTCTTCTTTACATACTGTCATAGTTCTTCTATACATGCTGTCAAGTTTCTTCTATACATATTGTCATAGTTTCTTCTATACATACTGTCATAGTTTTTTCTATACATACTGTCATAGTTTCTTCTATACATACTGTCATAGTTTCTTCTATGCATATTGTCATAGTTTCTTCTATACATAATGTCATAGTTTCTTCTATGCATATTGTCATAGTTTCTTCTATACATACTGTCATAGTTTCTTCTATACATACTGTCATAGTTTCTTCTATACATATTGTCATAGTTTCTTCTATACATACTGTCATAGTTTCTTCTATGCATATTGTCATAGTTTCTTCTATACATATTGTCATAGTTTCTTCTATACATACTGTCATAATTTCTTCTATGCATATTGTCATAGTTTCTTCTATACATACTGTCATAGTTTCTTCTATACATACTGTCATAGTTTCTTCTATACATACTGTCATAGTTTCTTCTATACATATTGTCATAGTTTCTTCTATGCATATTGTCATAGTTTCTTCTATACAACTGTCATAGTTTCTTCTATACATATTGTCACAGTTTCTTCTATACATACTTTTTTCGCTTGCATAATGCCATAGTTTTTTAATGTAGATATTGTCATAGATTTCCATGAATACATTGTCATTGTTTCTCCTCCATATATTGTATTTTTTTTTCTCTTGTCCACACTGTCATAGTATCTCCTATACACATTATCACAGTTTCTCCCGTACACACTATTATAGTTTATATTGTACATACTGTCATATTTTCTCCTGTACACGCTTTCATAGTTTCTCCTGTGCCCACAATAATAGTTTCTCCTCGACACACTATAATAGTTTTTCTTACACACTGTCATATTTACTCATGTACAAACTATTATAGTTTCTCTTGTACACACTATCATAGTTTCTAATGTACACACTATCATAGTTTTTCTTGTGCACACTATCATAATTTTTCCTGCACACTATTATATTTTCTTTTATACACACTATCATAGTTTCTCATGTACACACTATCATAATTTCTCTGGTACACACTATCACAGTTTCTCTTGCACACACAATATCACAGTTTCTCTTGTACACACTATATCACAGTTTCTCTTGTACACACTATATAATAATTTCTCTTGTACACACTATCACAGTTTCTCTTGTACACACTATATCATAATTTCTCATATACACACTATTATAGTTTCTCTTGTACACACTATATCATAGTTTCTCATGTACACACTATTATAGTTTCTCTTGCACACACTATATCACAGTTTCTCATGTACACACTATTATAGTTTCTCTTGCACACACTATATCATAGTTTCTCATGTACACACTATTATAGTTTCTCTTGCACACACTATATCATAGTTTCTCATGTACACACTATTATAGTTTCTCTTGCACACACTATATCATAGTTTCTCATGTACACACTATTATAGTTTCTCTTGCACACACTATATCACAGTTTCTCATGTACACACTATTATAGTTTCTCTTGCACACACTATATTACAGTTTCTCATGTACACACTATTATAGTTTCTCTTGCACACACTATATCATAGTTTCTCATGTACACACTATTATAGTTTCTCTTGCACACACTATATCATAGTTTCTCATGTACACACTATTATAGTTTCTCTTGCACACACTATATCATAGTTTCTCATGTACCCACTATTAGAGTTTCTCTTGCACACACTATATCACAGTTTCTCATGTACACACTATTATAGTTTCTCTTGCACACACTATATCATAGTTTCTCATGTACACACTATTATAGTTTCTCTTGCACACACTATATCATAGTTTCTCATGTACACACTATTATAGTTTCTCTTGCACACACTATATCATAGTTTCTCATGTACACACTATTATAGTTTCTCTTGCACACACTTTATCATAGTTTCTCATGTACACACTATTATAGTTTCTCTTGCACACACTTTATCACAGTTTCTCTTGTACACACTATCATCATAGTTTATCCTGTCCACATAATCATAAATGGAAGATCTGACTAGAGACATAGTTTCTTTCTGACCGGCTCTCGTCGATGCAACGTTCCGCGAAGCACAAGTGACCATAGATATGCAACGTTCCGTGAAGCACAAGTGACCATAGATGTGCAACGTTCTGCGAAGCACAAGTGACCATAGATATGCAACGTTCTGCGAAGCACAAGTGAACATAGATATGCAACGTTCTGCGAAGCACAAGTGACCATAGATATGCAACGTTCCGTGAAGCACAAGTGACCATAGATATGCAACGTTCCGCTAAGCACAAGTGACCATAGATATGCAACGTTCTGCGAAGCACAAGTGACCATAGATATGCAACGTTCCGCGAAGCACAAGTGACCATAGATATGCAACGTTCCGCGAAGCACAAGTGACCATAGATATGCAACGTTCTGCGAAGCACAAGTGACCATAGATATGCAACGTTCCGCGAAGCACAAGTGACCATAGATATGCAACGTTCCGCGAAGTACAAGTGACCATAGATATGCAACGTTCCGCGAAGCACAAGTGACCATAGATGTGCAACGTTCTGCGAAGCACAAGTGACCATAGATGTGCAACGTTCCGCGAAGCACAAGTGACCATAGATGTGCAACGTTCTGCGAAGCGAAGCGACCATAGATATGCAACGTTCCGCGAAGCACAAGTGACCATAGATATGCAACGTTCCGCGAAGCACAAGTGACCATAGATATGCAACGTTCCGCGAAGTACAAGTGACCATAGATATGCAACGTTCCGCGAAGCACAAGTGACCATAGATGTGCAACGTTCTGCGAAGCACAAGTGACCATAGATATGCAACGTTCTGCGAAGCACAAGTGACCATAGATATGCAACGTTCTGCGAAGCACAAGTGACCATAGATATGCAACGTTCTGCGAAGCGAAGCGACCATAGATATGCAACGTTCCGCGAAGCACAAGTGACCATAGATATGCAACGTTCCGCGAAGCACAAGTGACCATAGATATGCAACGTTCTGCGAAGCACAAGTGACCATAGATATGCAACGTTCCGCGAAGCACAAGTGACCATAGATATGCAACGTTCCGCGAAGCACAAGTGACCATAGATATGCAACGTTCCGCGAAGCACAAGTGACCATAGATATGCAACGTTCCGCGAAGCACAAGTGACCATAGATATGCAACGTTCCGCTAAGCACAAGTGACCATAGATATGCAACGTTCCGCGAAGCACAAGTGACCATAGATATGCAACGTTCCGCGAAGCACAAGTGACCATAGATATGCAACGTTCTGCGAAGCACAAGTGACCATAGATATGCAACGTTCCGCGAAGCACAAGTGACCATAGATGATGATCATCATCTGACAGTCTACACCACAGGAAACTACTATTCGTGCTGTTTCGTCCTAAATGTTTGTCTGCAACGCAAGTATTCAGCCCTACCCTATCCGGGAGATACTTGTCTTAATAGCAAAAATACAGATACACAATATATTCCCGAGCTGTTAACTCAGACCTACACTATAGTCATGAGGACTGCATGAAAGACATCGCCAATGATGGCTAATGTTTTAGTTAGCCGAGTTGGCAGAGTTCCCTCGCGTTTGGCTTTTCGTGGCAAGGCGATGTGCCAAGGAGTACGGGTTCAATCCTGCTTAGGACCATATAATGTTCTTCGTTTTTTTTCCCTGTTGTTGATTATTTGTCATTATTTCCGATTGCTGTAAACATACCTCTTCCTCTGAATTGATTCTCCAGGCAAAAACAGCTTTCGAGAAATGAGGCAAGATACTGTGTAATCCAGTTTTGACAATAGAAACAAGAAAATGAGTTCTGAAATATTATGTAGAGCCAGTCGTAACATATGGGTGTGAATCATGGACAATAGGACAACAGGCAAGAAAATCACTGGAGGCTGTAGTAATGTGGTATTACCGAAGAATATTAAGAATAGCATAGACAGCTAAGAAGTGCAATGAAAACGTTCTGAAAGAGGCCAATGCAAAAAGACAGCTAATTTGCAATATTAGGAAGAAAAAATCATAATTTTTTTTTGTCATATGGTGAGAAGGGAACAGCTGGAATATATTGTAACTACTAATTGAGGGACGAAGAGATAGAGGGAAGCAAAGAGAAAAGATACCAGACAGCTTAAGAGAATGGCTTGGCAGAAGGTCAACAACATAAATGATAAATAATTGTCGAGATCGAAAGTTGTGGAGAGACATGATCACCTACGTCAACAGGAATGGTACTTGATGATGATATCCATGTTTCTCCATTATACAGGAGTATTGAGTAAATATAAGACTTGTATTCTTCTAAAACTCTAATAAACATCTTTGATTGCAATCAAATAATGAAGACATTTTTTTTCATTCATAAATGGGTGTCTTATATATTTCGACGGTGTATCCATTAAATCCGTTATTATCCCCACCAAAAAAATTCATCTAATTATCTAATTATTAATTCATTCATTATTTCAAAAACGAAATGCAACAATTTTTTACGAAAAATTATCATTATTAAGGTTATCTAACATAACAAGGGCACAGGAGCAAATAGGCTTAAAAGGCCAAACATAATTTGTAAGATAGCCCTAATAGGCCAAACATAATTTGTATGGAATATTTTAATATATGTTTGGCCAAAACACAAATGCATCAAACACAAGACATCTCCGGTAAATACCTGATGGTTGGTCATCTTTAATGTCTTGCATTATTCCTAAAAGTGTAGGGCCAAGATGACGCACAAACTGGCAACAGCAGCAACAATTTATGCAATTCCTGGAAAATCTAAAAATATAAAAGCGGAATTCCCAAAAGGGGAAGCTAATGCATACACAGACACGTTTGTTACATTACAGTCATGTAATCACATTTAACTGAGGATGATGTCTTACAGAACTTGCACAGTTCGGCTCTATCCGCAACAACAAAAGCTGACGGGTCGGCATCAAGCACACAGATAGTTTGATGGTTCGATATTCTCAGCGGGGACATTACATGATGATGGTTTATGGAAAAGGAATATTAGGGAGATCAGTGGGGACAATAGATGTAGATAGAAGAGAGGGTGGCTTTTAAAAAAAGGGGACATTACATCGGGAAAATAGACACTATAGTTATAAGGAAAAGGGGACAATACATCGGGACAAGAGGCACGATAGTCATATACAAGAGGGGAAATTATATCGGGACAAAAGGCATGATAGTCATGTATAAGAAGGGGAAATTAGATGTTGATATCAGATATGGAAGCTTTAAACAAGGGAGAACATTACATGGGAGCAAGGGGCACGATAGTTATATACAAGATGGGACATTACATCGGGACAAGAGGAACGATAGTTATAAACAAGAGGGGATATTACATGAGGACAATGCACGTGAACAATAGACACGGGAGTAAAGTACAAGAGGAGACGTTACATCAAGGCAGCAGAGAGAGTAGTCATAAACAAGAGAGGACATTACATGAGGACAGGAGGGGGCATTACATGAAGGTAAGAGGGGACATTACATGAAGACAAGAGGGGGCATTATATGAAGACAAGAGGGGGCAATACATGAAGATAAGAGGGGACATTACATAAGGACAAGAGGTTACATTACATGAAGATGAGAGGGGACATTACATGAAGATAAGAGGGGAATTTACATGAAGATAAGATGGGACATTACATGAAGACAAGAGATGACATTACATGAAGATAAGGAGGCGAAGGCGCGCCTACCAGCACCAGAGCTGGAAGTTGTCAGCGACCCACAGCTGATGGCTTGCGCCAGGATCGATGAACTAAAACCATCCAGACCCTGCTCCACCTCTCCGCGGTGCCTCCAGTAACAGACTAACCTGTCTAGTCTAGCCAAGCGTGCAGGGATCGGAGAGGGAAGACTACCCGGTACTCAAAAATGTCCTGCTGAAGTCGGATGTGTTGGCCGAAAGGCGCAAATATAACAGTTACACTGCAAACCACAACACAACGCAGACACGTCCACTACGTCCTTGTAAGGGCGGATGATGAAGAGGAATATTCTAGTCTACTACGATAACTAGAATACTTTAGTCATCGGGCGAACGCAACCAACCACATGAAGACAAGAGGGGACATTACATAAAGACAAGAGGGGACATTACACGGGGACAATATCTTTGTTATGACTTTTATGGAATGTAGAAAAGGTTTGCTGTGGAGCTACTAAACAGAACTGCCATCATCAAGGCTGTCGCCACGTAGTATTCAGTTCACAGTTCTCTTTTCAACTTACCAGAAAAATAAACATAAAACGTTATTTTTTGTAGCCCTATAGTGAAACGAATCCGAGCTGACCGTGTTTGAGATAAGTCAAGCATTTATTTACCTGCTCGACTGTGTTCAAGTTGCAGACAACAATCACTGATCAACTAAAATATATATGGGAGACAGTATACCGTTCTATTGATGTTACTCCACCAGCAATCCATCTCTTGATGTTACTTCACTATCAGTCTATCTCTTGATGTTACTTCACTATCAGTCCATCTCTTGATGTTACTTCACTATCAGTCCATCTCTTGATGTTACTTCACTATCAGTCCATCTCTTGATGTTACTTCACTATCAGTCCATCTCTTGATGTTACTTCACTATCAGTCCATCTTTTGATGTTACTCCACTATCAGTCCATCTCTTGGTGTTACTTCACTATCAGTCCATCTCTTGATGTTACTTCACTATCAGTCCATCTCTTGATGTTACTTCACTATCAGTCCATCTCTTGATGTTACTTCACTATCAGTCCATCTCTTGATGTTACTTCACTATCAGTCCATCTCTTGATGTTACTTCACTATCAGTCCATCTCTTGATGTTACTTCACTATCAGTCCATCTCTTGATGTTACTTCACTATCAGTCCATCTCTTGATGTTACTTCACTATCAGTCCATCTCTTGATGTTACACCACTATCAGTCTATCTCTCGATGTTACACCACTATCAGTCCATCTCTTGATGTTACACCACTATCAGTCTATCTCTCGATGTTACACCACTATCAGTCCATCTCTTTATACTACTCTATCACAATTTTACTTTTAATTGTAATTGATCATAAGTTAACCCTCTGATCAGGCTCTTTCGACAGTGCATCTCTTGATATTACTTTTCTATCATTTAATATTTTGATGTTAACGTTTTCATCATTTTATCTCTTGATCTTTTTCTCTAATGAAATCATCAATTTATCTTAGCTTCAAGTCAGCCCCTCCTTCTTGTTATTATTATATCTACAGTTCTGTTGATCTCCTGCCTGATGTACATTATACTAGACTGCTGTCTATCGTTCACAGCTCTGTTGATCTCCTGTCTGATGTATATGATAATTGAATGATGTC
>JAVIAB010000026.1:12926141-12936141 GCA_032433765.1 Megaustenia siamemsis | reverse complement strand
ATGTTTTAGGTTGCCCTCACTTAGCCTTTGACTCTCCCGATACCTGCAACGCAGCGGTGCAGCTACTGGTTGTACTGTTTACAGTAGCAGGTAAAATTACCCGGCCATGTACTGTACACCTCGTCATGAACAATGACCGTATTGTGTAGGTAATGTCATTCAAGTGACAGATATCAGTAGAGAGGCGCGTCGGGAAGGCTTGGATCAACAATAGTAGTATAGTATGGCCATAGCGACTTGACAGACGGTTGGTAACAAGCAATCATGATAAATCAGTAGTTTGGTAAAGCATTAGTGTCTCATACTGGGTGCTGCTTTACTGAACATCTTCTCTCATTGCTGAATTCGCCAATCTTGGACAGACAGATCTATCCACAGAACGAACAAGATTTATTTGCGGTACCTGGCCCTGTCTCTTTTCTCTTGCGCCTTTGTCTTCTGAATTTTATATAAGCACTGTCTCGAAGGTTGCTGTGCCGTTTTTTATTTTTGTTCTCCATGTGCTACGATCTGCAGTTTTACGATCCAGATTTTCCCAGTTTCTTTCACTGATAGAGAATTCCCTCAAGGAAGCCCTACAAACATCCTTATATCTCAGCACTGGTCTGCCCTTTGGTCTATTTCTGTTCTTAAGTTCGCCATACAATTTGTTTGGGAATACAATGGATCAACAATAAGGCGCTTCAAACACACAGAGAGACACTACAAACACACAGACAGACACTACAAACACACAGAGAAACACTACAAACACACAGAGAGACACTACAAACACACAGAGAGACACTACAAACACACAGAGAGACACTACAAACACACAGAGAGATACTACAAACAGATTTCTAGTATATTATTCACAATGAACATACACGTATTCAAACTTCCAAATTACAATATCTGTCCTGTTGTTTGAGGTCATGGTTAAGGCTTTGGTTAATCGAAGGCCCCGGTATCACTCCAAATGAATTAAAATCCATAATTTCTCAACCGCCCGTGCCAATGGCCATCATCCGAATTAAAACTCATCTCATTGAAGGATCCAAACAAAGAAAGGCAGCTGCAGTCCCTATCAGAGCAGCTACAGCATACGCCAAAAGAATGTCAAAGTAACATACGAGATTTGTATCTGCGTCCTAGCACGCCAGTTTTCACCCATATGTGCTCGGCAGCCTATTTATAAGTGTTCGGAAACTTCTGGATAGTGTCGCTTCAAGCATCGAAACTCACGATGTAAACCGGCATTCCTCACCTTTCCAGAGTGCTATCCTGGTACCCATTTCTGCCAGCGGCTGGATCGACCACGGGTTTAGTTTTTCCAACCACGCCCACAACTCACACTGCTTCCAGTGGGAATCGAACCCGGGTTGTCCGAACGTCGGTAACCCAGTCGGGTTTGTTTTCCCAACTAGTCTACCGAGACCCCCTATGTTGTTTGACTCATTGAGGAAATGTCGGGTTTGTTTTCCCAACTAGTCTACCGAGACCCCCTATGTTGTTTGACTCATTGAGGAAATGTCGGGTTTGTTATACTCCCTGTTTATGAACATTGACACCATGTTCCCCACAAACCGTCAGTCTGACAGGTAACGAGCAACTTCTAAACCATAATTTACAGCAAAAATATGTGATATCTTCTTCAATCTAAATCTTTGCCCTCTGATATCTCATCATTTTTTAAATTTTATTTCAAAACTTTATTTATTTGCAATCAAACATTTTCCTAATTTGTTCTATTTCTTTTCATCCGTGTTACAATTCTTTGCTTTCTCATTCAAAGTGTCCCATAATTTCCCCAAATATTCCCTTCATTTTCCCCCCTTTCATTTTCCCCAAGCAGAATAATGGGTTTATAAAGTGGATTCCTATGTGTAAAAAATGTCCGCAATGTATCGGAAATGACCGGAAAAGTCTGAATTGATTCGTGTCTGGTCGGTAAAAATGTCGCAAGAGAATATAATTTGGTTTTATTTACAGACACCGGGCACAGATTTCAGGAGTAGATACGAAGTACTTAATTATATCCATGGATGATGGATGATGTTCGTGGATATTTGCGTTTCTTTGCTGGTTTGTGTTGTCCCTTGTCAGACTTCGAGAAATTGAATTTCTAGTCAGTTTGTTGGGATTGCGTGACGTCACGGGCTAGAGGCAAGCGCTGTCAGGGTCTGCTGTCAACGGTTTTACCTCGTCCTATTTTTATCAACATCATCGTTGTGTACTTTCTTTAGTAGAACTATGGCTGTACGTTTGACATCCAAACTTTCAATCCGACATATTTATGTTTAGGGTCAAGACAAAGAAATGCGAAAAGACGATGGTCATATGTTGGACATGTGATGAGAGGAGATAATAACCGAATAGCAAAGCACGCCCTCATGTGGGAAACAACAGGTAAGAGGAAAAGAGGTCGACCCAGATAGACATTGAGAAGAACATTGATGAGAGAGGAAAGAGCAGCAGGAATCGGCTCCCTCAATGAGATAGAGCTGTTTGCACAGAACAGAGACAAATGGCGAGATTTGATAACATATCTTTAAAAGAATTGAAAACTGCTAGAACAAAAATTCATATAAGAGAAGGAGTATCTTGGTCTATGCGCTATGCGCCGGCTACGGCTCGAAAGGTCAATAGATAGATAGATAGATAGACAGACAGACAGACAGACAGACAGACAGACAGACAGACAGACAGACAGACAGACAGACAGACAGACAGACAGATAGATAGATAGATAGATAGATAGAGATAGATAGATAGATAGATAGATAGATAGATAGATAGATAGATAGATAGATAGATAGATAGATAGATAGATAGATAGATAGATAGATAGATAGATAGATAGATAGATAGATAGATAGATAGATAGATAGATAGATAGATAGATAGATAGATAGATAGATAGATAGATAGATAGATAGATAGATAGATAGATAGATAGATAGATAGATAGATAGATAGATAGATAGATAGATAGATAGATAGATAGATAGATAGATAGATAGATAGATAGATAGATAGATAGATAGATAGATAGATAGATAGATAGATAGATAGATAGATAGATAGATAGATAGATAGATAGATAGATAGATAGATAGATAGATAGATAGATAAATGTATCCAAATATGAAACTGCAGTGAAGCTAATTTTGAGGAGAAATAAATGAAAATAGAAAAAAAGAATGGTATGGTTAAAGCTTCATATAACAAGTGTAAACACAAACCAGAACGACGGTTCGGCGCTGCAGCCCTTCAAATGGAACAAACATACAACACACGTTCAAATATGTACTAAACATTTTCTTAAAATGGTAAAATATAATAATTTTGAAATAGGAGAAATGGAGAGAAAAATACGTCTGATCTCATCTCTGTATAAACATATTTATGTTCACACCGGTTGATTTATTGACTCGTTCTCGTTGAGTGCCGTCTCCGCATCGAAGAATGGCTATCATGGACCGCCATTCCACTCTGTCTCTTGCTTTGATGGTGCAGATTGTCATAGGCTGACTTGTCCATCTTTTGATGTTACTTGTCCATGTTAGGGAATAATAGAACAAAGAAGTATGTGTTAGCACTCGGAAAAATTGACAGACAAACAACAATAGAAAAAAACGAAGAACAATATATGGTCCGAAGTGGGATCGAACCCGTACTTTTAGTATTCAGCCCTACTGGGAGATACTTGCATTAATAGGAAAGTACTAATATACAATTTATTTCCGGTCTGTGATCATTACCCTATGCTATAGTCATTGAGATCGCCTTTCGTGGAAGACACTACTGCAATAGCCAATTTTTTAGTTGGCTGCGTGGCAGTGTACCAAGCGTTCGGCTTCTCGTGGCAAGGCGCGGTGCCACTGAGTACGGGTTCGATCCCACTTCGGACCATATATTGTTCTTCGTTTTTTTCTATTGTTGTTTGTCTGTCAATTTTTCCGAGTGCTAACACATACTTCTTTGTTCTATTATTCCCTATTATCGCCTCGGAAGTTCCCCATATAATAATATTTATGTATTATTATTTGTACCTTGTCCATGTTAGCCTTGGTTTGCCTCTGCCTCTTTTACCTTGTATTTTCCCTTCTAAGATTACTTTAGTAGGCTGCTGCCTTTTAACATGCCTCAAAAATTGTATTTGTCTTTTTTGAATTGTGTTTAGTAGTCGTAATACTTCATTGTCTGTTTTCTTTTCTTTCCATCCAATTTTTCCTATTCTTCTTTTAATATACATTTCAAAGGCTTCAATTTTCTGTTCTGTTTTCTTGTCTAATGTCCATGTTTCTGCACCATACAGGAATGTTGAGAAGATATAACATTTTGCTATTCTTAGTTTTAGCCCTGGTGTTATTTGTTTTGATGTTAGTATATTTTTCATGGCTTTGAAATTACTTGTTGCCATTCCTATTCTTTTGTTTATTTCAGTTGTACATTTTCCATCACTGGTTATAGTATGTCCAAGGTAGTTGTAGTTCTGAACTGTCTCCAGGTCTATTCCTTCAACTTTGATATCCACTTGTATTTTTTTTTAGTATTATCTTTGTTTATGATCATAGTTTTGGGAGCCGCGATAGCTCAGTGGTTAGTGAACTGGACTACAAAGGACAAGACGTAGGGTTCGATCCCAACCGACGGCTTCCGGTTCTCTCTCTCTCTCTCTCTCTCTCTATATATATATATATATATATATATATATATATATATATATATATATTGTCCTTTCGAGCCGAAGATGGCACATAGGGCAGAACCACAATCTCAAAAACAGAAACCTCGCATGCCAAAATGGCACATATTGCAGAGATCACCACTTCTAAAATCTATGGCTCTGTTTCCATAACAATACTTTTTACAATGACAGCTTGTCAGGCCATCGATCAACCTCCTTAGTCGCCTCTTACGACATGCCTGGAAGGTCACTGTGTCACTATTCTTTACTTCCCTCATAATGAGGCCTCCGATTCACCCAGCCTTTAATGGGTACCGGATTTTTTTTCTGCGAAAGTAAAGCAGCATGGGCGTACTACCGACCACATTACCGCAAAAATCATATGCTGAAGATATGTAAAATGTATGGTCACTAACACAATATTTCATATACGCCCCTTGGCTTGACTGAGGTACTGAAAGACTTTTATCGTGATGTACATTTTATAATTTGTTTCTTGTCCCTTTCGACATCAAATAATTATGTTATATATTCTATATATATAACAAAGTGTCCGGCTTCATTCATAGCACCCAGTTGTGTTTATTCTGGCACACTCAGACTTTACGACTCTGCCAAGTTTCATCTGTTCCATTTAGAGTCTACAACTCCACTATTTTTTTCACCCCCACTCAGATCCACAACTCAATTATTTTGTTCCTGCTCCATTCAGATCTACAACTCAACTATTTTGTTCCTGCTCCATTCAGATCCACAACTCAACTATTTTGTTACTGCTCCATTCAGATCTACAACTCAACTATTTTGTTCCTGCTCCATTCAGATCCACAACTCAACTATTTTGTTACTGCTCCATTCAGATCCACAACTCAACTATTTTGTTCCTGCTCCATTCAGATCTACAACTCAACTATTTTGTTCCTGCTCCATTCAGATCTACAACTCAACTATTTTGTTACTGCTCCACTCAGATCCACAACTCAACTATTTGTTACTGCTCCATTCAGATCTACAACTCAACTATTTTGTTCCTGCTCCATTCAGATCCACAACTCTACTATTTTGTTACTGCTCCACTCAGATCCACAACTCAACTATTTTGTTACTGCTACACTCAGATCCACAACTCAACTATTTCGTTACTGCTCCATTCAGATCTACAACTCAACTATTTTGTTCCTTCTCCATTCAGATCCACAACTCTACTATTTTGTTACTGCTCCATTCAGATCTACAACTCAACTATTTTGTTCCTCCTCCATTCAGATCCACAACTCAACTATTTTGTTACTGCTCCACTCAGATCCACAACTCAACTATTTTGTTACTATTCCATTCAGATCCACAACTCAACTATTTTGTTACTGCTCCATTCAGATCCACAGCTCAAATATTTCGTTACTGCTCCATTCAGATCCACAGCTCAAATATTTTGTTACTGCTCCATTCAGAACCACAACTCAAATATTTTGTTACTGCTCCATTCAGATCCACAACTCAAATATTTTGTTACTGCTCCATTCAGATCCACAACTCAAATATTTTGTTACTGCTCCATTCAGATCCACAACTCAAATATTTTGTTACTGCTCCATTCAGATCCACAACTCAAATATTTTCTTCCTGCTCCATTCAGATCCACAACTCTACTATTTTGTTTCTGCACCATTCAGATCTACAACTCAACTATTTTGTTACTGCTCCATTCAGATCCACAACTCAACTATTTTGTTCCTGCACCATTCAGATCTACAACTCAACTATTTTGTTACTGCTCCATTCAGATCCACAACTCAACTACTTTGTTACTGCTCCATTCAGATCCACAACTCAACTATTTTGTTACTGCTCCATTTAGATCCACAACTCAACTACTTTGTTACTGCTCCATTCAGATCCACAACTCAACTATTTTGTTACTGCTTCATTCAGATCCACAACTCAACTATTTTGTTACTGCTCCATTCAGGTCAACAACTCAACTATTTGTTACTGCTCCATTCAGATCCACAACTCTACTATTGTGTTACTGCTCCATTCAGATCCACAACTCAACTATTTTGTTACTGCTCCATTCAGATCCACAACTCAACTATTTTGTTACTGCTCCATTCAGATCCACAACTCAATTATTTTGTTACTGCTCCATTCAGATCCACAACTCAACTATTTTGTTACTGCTCCATTCAGATCCACAACTCAACTATTTTGTTACTGCTCCATTCAGATCCACAACTCAACTATTTTGTTACTGCTCCATTCAGATCCACAACTCAATTATTTTGTTACTGCTCCATTCAGATCCACAACTCAATTATTTTGTTACTGCTCCATTCAGATCCACAACTCAACTATTTTGTTCCTGCACCATTCAGATCCACAACTCTACTATTTTGTTACTGCTCCATTCAGATCCACAACTCTACTATTTTGTTACTGTTCCACTCAGTTCCACAACTCAATTATTTTGTTACTGCTCCATTCAGATCCACAACTCAACTATTTTGTTCCTGCTCCATTCAGATCCACAACTCTACTATTTTGTTACTGCTCCATTCAGATCCACAACTCTACTATTTTGTTCCTGCTCCATTCAGATCCACAACTCAACTATTTTGTTACTGCTCCACCAATCATCCTACCTCTATATTTGCTGTCCCACATAACACTGCTGGTAATCCATGATGTTATGATCAATTCTTTTTAGCAGTTCAGCTCTCTCTCTCTCTCTCTCTCTCTCTCTCTCTCTCTCTCTCTGTGCGTTCAGGACTCAATCAGAGTAAGGATTCCAGACTCTCATACGAAGTCAGCTGTCAGGCTAAGTGTGTTGATCGCCCCCACAGACAGAACATCACAATCAGAGTCTGTCAGATCCACTCTGACTGAACACTCGTTAATACGTTGCACTGTGGCCAGTGGCCCAGTGCATCCGATTTCAGCCAGAATTTTATTCGGGTTTGCTTTCCCTAGCCTTTGATTGTCCCCAATCTTCCTGCAAGGCAGCAGATTGTCTTTTCTGTAGGGGGATTCTGCCCTTAGATGGTAGGCCTTCCCAGGTTTACGAGCACCATCTGCCCGAGTCACTAGAGGTGACTAACACAGACACGGACACACAAAGATGTGAGATGTGACTAACACAGACATGGACACACAAAGATGTGAGATGTGACTAACACAGACACGGACACACAAAGATATGAGATGTTACTAACACAGACATGCACACACAAATATATGAGATGTGACTAATACAGACATGCACACAGCAATGCGAGACATGACTAACACTGACACACATCAAGATATATGACACATGACTAACATAAACATGCACATAAAGATATGAGATATAACTGACATTGACATGCACACACAAAGATATGACACATGCCTAACATAGACATGCACACAAAGATAAGAGATATGACTAACATAGATATGCACACACAAAGATATGAGATATGACTAACATAAACATGCACACAAAGATATGAGATATCACTAACCCAGACATGCACACACAAAGATATGACATATGACTAACACTGGTACACGCTAAAATATGAGATATGACTAAACACAGACACACATAAAGATATGAGACATGATTAACACGGACACACCGAGATATGAGATATGACTAACATGACACACACCAAGATATGAGCCATGGCCAGCACACACAAGCTAAGATATGAGCCATGGCTAGGACAGAAACACAGCAAGATATGAGCCATGGCTTCACTAAAAAACACCAAAAAATGAACCATGTCTAGCACAGAAACACATTAAAGTGTCCATATGCTTGGGCTTGTTGTAAACTCTTCTGAACGTGGGAATCACAGGTTTCGTTAAACAGTTGTCCGGAGATTTGAGAGTGCAGTCTGACCCATATAACGTTCTCTTGCATGTACAGATTCCCGATCGACTATTCACAGGTGTCGTTGAAACAGTTGTCCGGACATTTGAGAGTACATATGATGTCACAGCCATCAGAACACATCTGTTCGCACTGTAGCCCAAAATTACCATCGGGACAAGTGTCATTACAGATATAGCCAAGATGTTTACATTGTAGGCATTTTCCAGATTGTTCCTCAAATAAAGGACAGACACTGAGACAAGACCCGGAACAGTCGTGTCCATAGATCTCATGTGAACAGTAGCCGTGACAAGTACCGATGATGACATTGCAGCCTTTACTACACCCACTACACACTGCACAAAACGACCAAGAATGCTCGTCCAGACAATAGGTGTCTGTAAATGTTTGCACCTCATATACCGTCAGTGCACTGTCGGCCTGCGAATGGTCGATGAGATCTCAATCTTAATGTGTGCCATTGACGTTTGTGTTTTGACTACAATAGTGTTCACAGATAAATTAGGGTATGATATATCATTATACTGGAACACTACTCCGCCACTGTCAGAGAAAGCCTTTAGAGTGGCATTCTTTACCGGATCATAGTGCTAGCTCGATGATAGATTCGAATGATGTGAGTCTTTTGGGGCGTGGCAAAGTTCAGATACCACTAAACAGAATTGGTTCCACTTCTCCATTGTGTGTGTGCAGTCATTATCATAGAGATTGGTCTTTGTTTTGCTATTAACTACGGCCTCTGGTCCACATCCGTCCCCTGTATAACAAGCATCAAATTTGTCGGTCTGGTTTATGATCTGTTTGAGAGCCACTTTCCGACCCCCGCCAATGTAGATGGAGCAGATATTTGCAACTATCGCCCTTTCAATCCGTAACTTGTTGATCAGACCAGCCCCAGAGCAGAAGGCATCAATCTCGTGCGGACCAACTACAAACCTTGATACATTGTTACATGAGGCAGAACCATTCAGTTTTACCGTGAAACTGCCCAGATATTTTAAGTCATTCGCATAAATCCTAAACCAGGAGCACGGCAAAGATTGATTGAGAGTTGCCGCAACTGATGTAGAATCTGTGTCCGGATTACATGTGGTGTCGTTGTTATCAAACAGGAAAGTAGGTTCAGATTTTTGGACATATTTGCAAATAAAATCCAAGTACTGACACTGGGGTCCGAAAATGTTGTGCTGACAACTGTCATTGTTGGGCATGTCCCTGTAGTTTTGTCATAAACTAAGTCATTATAGCAGTGACATTGTAACGTACAATTTGCTCCAAACCAACCGTCGGCACAAGTAAGGTCATTGGCTTCCATGGTTGCTAACGAAGCCAGCGAATATAGACTTGATCTACAGCGATGGTTAACGAACTGTGTACACACATTATTAACAATCCCGTAATTACATTTAAAACAAATCCGCCATCTCACTGTGGTAACAGAT